>JAEAOA010001706.1:862500-1035000 GCA_016746295.1 Potamilus streckersoni
TCAGCAGTTTGCTTTAGAGAAACGCTGTCTTTTAGCTTATTCACTGAAAACGAATGTTAGGAACTTAGTCTCAGTACTGCAAAGTTTGCCGAAAGGCATATAATATAAAAAAGGGGCAATCTCATTGAAATAGTAACTAGTTGTAATACGAAAATATATAATATTACTCTTAATATATTTTAGTAGAAATTTACTTTCACTATAATTAAATGAAAAATGATTTAATACGATTTAGAAAACATTTCCATCTTATCACTTGTTCTAAAAATTTCTGTCATAATACACCTATAAAATGTGTAGATCCAGATTTGCCGTCTCATAATGCACCGGCAGATATACGTTCATGCAGTTTACTAGGAATAACAAATAAAACAAACATGATAGACGCTGATCAGGGGATGTATCATGCTACAGCAGATAAAAGTATATTATTTGCAGTTGGACCCGACTTAGACAAAGGACATGTCATCTGTGCAATGTAAAGGAACGAGTTGAAAATACCTTGATGCTGACTATATGAAGAGAAGAATCCCCTAAAAATATATTGATCTCCATTTTTACAATTCAATTTTTTTCTCTCCAAATTTGAAACAAAGAATGGACATAAAATACGCTAAAGACGATTATTTGCAACTTTATGTATAAACTGGTATATAGTTTGCCACCTTCCGCAAGGAAATGACACAAAAATGAATGATTATGATTGAAAAATATGGGCGTAGATGCAACATATGACGGATAACTAACAATATCCATAGCAAAGAAAAAATATATTCATTTTTATTTACTAAATCAATTGGATGCAGTTTCTAAGTTTAAGAATATGAAATATTATAATATATGTTTATGTTACATTTTATTAAGGCACTTTTCGCATTTGTAAATGCTTCTTTGTCTCAGATGTAGCTTGCTAATTGTACATATTGAGCATAAGAATTGGATTTTGTATTGAAACAAAGGACACATTCTGCGACATTTTACTGAGGCAGTTAAATTTGCTCTTTTAATGTCTTTTATTCCTTTTTCTCTTGTCTGTCTCTTTCTCGTTGGGAATAAACTATTGATACTATATAATGATAATTTTGTTGGTGGCCTTGCGGAAACATGTTGTGACATTAACTAGAAATCTGCCCTGATACTGAATTGGGTTTATGTAGCTTACCCATTGTTAATATATTGCCCTCAATATAGTACAACGTGATGGTTGTAACTATGGTTCCCTCCTAATGATACATCTTGACCATTAACATAAGTTCCTCAATATAGCGTAACGTGACCATTTTAAATATAATTCCCTCCTTATAATACAGATTGACAATTGTTAACATAATACCATCAATAGAGTACAACGTGACTATTATAAATATAATTCCCTCCCTATAATACAGTCTGACTATTGTTAACATAATACCCTCAGTATAGTACAACGTGACCATGATAAACATAATTTCCTCCTTATAATTGTAGCTCGAGCATTGGCAGTTTCATCCCCCAAGTATTCACTTCTGATATTTTTATTTAATCCTCTCCAACTGAAATTTTCACAGTAGCGAATTAGTAAAATGTCGAGGCACCAACTGGGCAAGGTACAATTTGCTTACAACATGGAAATATATCTCTGACATTTACGAAATGCCAGCTGTCATATCCACACCGATGCTTTAGATGGAATGGAATTAAAATTTTCAACTGTGTTATTTCACGTTTCAGTGTCTAGGTTGCTAATAAAATAGTAGAGTGTATTTAAAAAGAGGCCAAAGGTAGTAGAAAAAGAAATCCTATTTTAAGTTTCTAATGCTAAATGATAGGCGGTAAATTCGCCCCAAGTAAGAAAACATTTTTCATCACTAAACGCCAACCATATATTTCCTTCAGATCAGTATAAAATCACTTCGTGTTTACAATGACCAGCCTGGATTGTTTTTATTAGATTTCTGCAATAATCATTAACGATGACTAGACGACAGTAATGAGAATACGTGTAATAACGTTTCACAAATTTTCGTTTTGTTATTTGCATTTGCTGGCGAAATATTTCTTAAGTATGAAGGAACGGTCGAAATTATGTTTACTGAAACTTTCCTTAGCCTTTCGAAATGGCAGATGTCGCCAAAACAGAAGTCTAATCTCGCGTAAAAGAATTATCCTAATGTGTCATTATGTTTAATGAATAAGATCGTTTATTCAAGAATCCCTATAATGCAATACTTCCCAGATATAGACAAAATAAAGTACATATAAAAAGTGCAAATGTGAAAATGCTTCTATCAATAATAGCAAGTATATTGAATATTTGTAAACATTTTTGTCGATATAACTTCCTTCAAAAATATATAAGGTAAACATTGGAGATTGATAAATACTGACCGAATTTCAATCTGCAAGACGGGATAAAAACGTGGTAACATGCTCCAAAGGAATTTTTTAAAAATATATTTTCTCGTTCTGTAATAAATAGTATCTTACAGCATGTACTGTAACTATGACCTCAAATAAAGTAGTAGAAGAAAGTAAGAGTTTCAATTCAAAGACCCTTTTTTAGATCCCTTGAGACCTCCAAACAAATATACAATTACCACCCACCCACCACTACCCCATTAAAAAGGTAAGGCATGTATAGCCGCTTGTCGAAGCCAGGTGTGTTAGTCATCATTGTGTAATGCTCTATCGTCATACAAGTCTAGGAAACCCACCACTACCCCGTTAATAAGTTAAGGTTGTATAGCCAGGTGTGTTAGTCATCATTGTGTAATGCTCTATCGTCATACGAGTCATTGTGTATTGCTATATCGTCATACAAGTCAAGGTAACTGTTTTTAGCCAATCATTGTTCTGTGTGACAATCGCGTAGGTAAACTATCAGTCAAGCAGTCTGCCGTAGAAGTTTGACCAGGTAACATGCTGTGCGAGAGACCACAGGCGGAAATTAAACTACGCACTTGTGGTATTTTTAACGTGAAGCTCGGATTCTATTATAATCATTCTTTGTTAGCCTACAGGCAGATATTTACAAAGCGAGAAAGGTGAGTGATATTATATCTTAAGTTTAGATAATATTTTACATTATTTCGTACTTGTTTTGATAATCTTTGTCATATATGCTAACCCTCATTGGTAAAATATCTGTTAACTTACTGTCAATAATGCGAAATTTACGTATTAAATTGTCCATATCATATTTTACACCTCGTAGGTAAGATCGAATCTGATGAAGTAGGTTTTTGGAAGTAATAACAGCTGTTTGACATCCATGCTTTTTTATTAAAAGTCTTGGTTCTACTTTTTGCACGCTGTTGTGAGAGAAACACCAATACCAGATATGATTAACAAAAAGGGATTTAATAATACCCCACTTGAAATTATGCCAGAACTAGTTAAAAACAACGGCAGATATGATATTACTCGAAGGATCTTGTTATAATGTTTATAAAATTTTTTACGCATCAAAGTTTTTTTATGATAATATTTGTAGCATTGTATTAGTGCGTCCACATCCTGTCCTGGAATATCTTTTGAAATACGATTGAATCAACTATTCTTCTTTTCATTATAATATTTGTTTACATAGTCTCATGTTTGGTTAGGTAGTAGGTAATTATGATAATTCAGCTACAAATTCCAAACACCACCAATAAGATAATTTGACTAGAGTTATCTCAATCGGTTCAAGTATAAATTTTTCCTCAGAAATTTTGTTTATTATTACAGATAATACTCCAGAGGAGTAATCATTTCAATCACGCAATGTAGATGTGTTAAATATTCTAACATTTTTAATGCTAAACACTGAGAATCTATACACACCATCAACCTCCGCAGTGTATTTGATAAGAATTATTTTGCTGCGTCCACATACCAGATCCAGTTTTAACAGTATACACAATATTTCTTATCTGTTTGTGAGGAATTTTAATCATACTCGTTTCTTAAACAATATCAGAAATTCCACTTATAAGATCATTGAGTTTTGTGTTAAAATTAGTGAGTGTAATGTCAACATTTGATGGATTTCCCGAAAATTCATTTTTAAATGTGTTTATGTTTCTGCGAAAACTTAAAAACGTGTTCACGTGACCAAGAAATTCATTTTTGAGCGCTGTTATTTCATTACTGATTAAAACATCCTTATCAACGACGTATTTCTTTGTTACAGCGTCACCGTCCTCAGTTTGTTTTCCAAGGTATGTAATGTTGTTCAGGTTCATAAAAATGTTCCCACTAAATAAATCACCTGCTTTTTTAACATAATCATTAACTGACCTACCAGAATCTTGTATCGTACCTAGATTGTTAAAAGTAACGATATTATCAGCAACCGCAGTAGGATTTCGTACGAGTACATCTGACAGTTGTACATTACTCTTCTTTAATCGTCCTTTTTTGTCCTGGAAAATGACAACTTCATTTGGATCTATACTGGCAACATTTAATAAATTAATAATTTAATTTTTGAGCTGATCAAGAATTGCATACTTAGATAAGTCACCTTGATAACCTTCAGTTGATATATCTCCTGCTAATGTTCCAAATTTTGTATAGTAACTCATTATTTACAGTCCTACATAAAATTATCAAGAATATAAAAAATTATAACAACAATAGCAAATTCGTCGATATTAAACTTTGATACAGAGAGGCTGGTGAAGCATAAACATAACAATGAACTTCCTGATCGTCATTATCTTATTGTTGGGCGAACTGGATCAGGAAAAACAAATATGCTTATGAACTTGCTTCTTGGTGATAATTTTAACTATGACAGAGCTTATATTTACACAATCAATCCACAGCAGGATTAGTATGAGTTATTAAGCGAGTATAATGACAAGCTTCGTGATGATCTTAAGGCTGGTGAAGATTTTTTTATATTGAGCCAGACATAAGATCTTATTCCAGTTAATCAACTTTATGCAGATGAACACAAGATAGTAGTTTTTGACGATATTCCGCTAAAAAAACATGGAGATGACTAAAATAAGATCGTATTTCTCACTGTCACGTAATAAACAGTGTAATTCTGTTTATCTTGCTCAAGGTTTTTATAATGTTGACAGATTTTTACGGCGAAATAGTGGTTGTTTTATATTATTTCCAGGACTGGACAATGTTGACGTTAGAAATATTGCAAGCGAGCAATGCGGTGACGTGACAAAAGATAAATTTATTGAACTTTATCTTAATGCTACAAAGCATAAATACAATTTTTTCTTATTTGATAAACTTACACATGATCCAACTAAAATGTTTCGCTGTTGTATTGACACTTACTTACAGTTAAACGTGGTTTAGTTTTATAAAATTTATAATAGTAATAATGGACAAACGAGCAAAATATATAAAAAAATATAGAAGATCTAAAACAACTTGCTCAATCTCAAGCATCATTTAAGCAAAAATTACAGCAAGCACGACCTGGACACGTAACTGCTACAGAAGCAACAGCAACAATTTTAAACCAGTTACTGAAGCACTACTTGGAAAACAACCTGAAACTAAACCACTATCAGAAGAAGAACTTAAACAACTGCAAAAGAAACGGTTGTTTGGAATTGTTAAAGAACAACAAGAAGCAACTGCAGCAAAAATTGTTACTAGATCTGATGAGGAAAAACGTATACTAACTGAGGTACTTGCAGCAAATATAGCTGATCCTGCTACTAGACAAGCTGAAACAGATCGTTTGATAAATAATCCGCTGAAACTTGAGCAAAGATTAGCAGAGTTAACAACACTAGGAATAAAAAAATATAAAACAATTATCAGGAGACATAAAAGATATCAGAGGGGAGCAACAAGTAGTCGGTGATCTTACTGTAAAGTATATGGAGGTTGGAGAGAAAAGACTTTTTTATATAAAAAGAGCAAATAATACGATAACTTATAATGAGTATGATGATTTGTTAAAGAAAGAAAATATAAAAGATATTGATATTATAAATAAGTGGACTGATGCAGAATATCAAGCATTAATCGATAGATTAGATGAAATAATAAGAGACAGAGTTGCTGCTAAAGATGAAATAAACACGGCTACAGAAATTGAGAATATGCACCCACTTCATGATAGGATGTGATATGGTGTCATTGCTTCCATGTTTAGAAGCAGAAAAAAGTAGAGCAAAACCTTTTGGTATGGGGTGGAATTTTAACGGAAAATTTACTACTTTCGATAAAACTAGTGTAGAAAAAATTAGAGAAGAAAAACAGCAACTGGTGTAAAAATATTTACATCAACTACTGAAATGATAGGAAGATTAATGTTATTAATATCGTCAAAGGAAGCTGGGAATGTTAGTGTTGAAATTGGTAATGAAATCATTGACATACTTGATCATCTAACATCGAACGAATTATTAACATCTGACGAATATAAAACTTCACCCCGCTACTTAATTTTGTAAAATGATTTATATAAAAAGAAACATCAACAACATTATTGCTAGACTCTAGTGAGTCTGCGAAAGATAGCGCAAAGTTTTCAGTAAATTATAATCCGTCTATACCACTAGATCATGCAAAACAATATGAGATTGGATTAATTTCTTGTACTTGCTGGAATGCTATGCCTAACGTGAAAAATGATGTTAACGATGAAATTTGGTTTACTATGATTACAACATCTTCAATATCTACAATAATAAAATAACAATTCCACAAGAAGCGTATAATTTTACTGACCTAAACAGGACAATCAAAGAGCTCATAACAAAACCTGGCGGTGTGGCTGATAATTTTGAGTTGGCAGCGAATTATAACATATTGCGAGCTAAGATAACTTTGAAAAATATATTAATCGGTCTTGAACCAAGAGAAAAAAGTATTGCACAACTGTTAGGATTTACTGAAAAAATTACACTTGCACTTGATCAGGATATTACGTATGACAGTGAACTGCCAGTAAATATAACAGAAGTAAATGCAATATTAGTAAATTGCTCTATTGCTTCTGGCTCTTACACATCAAAAGGCAGCAAGGGTCAAACGATTTACAGTTTCTCACCAGAAGTTCCGGCAGGTTCTCTCATGCAAATAACTCCAAGACATATTATCTATTATCCTTTAAATGTTGAAAAACAAATATCAAGTATAATAATGCAGTTGACAGATCAATCTGGAAAACAGTTGCATGTTATTATTGAAGTTGTAACTTATTATTTACATCTTCGCGAGCAACAGTAAACAATAAAAATTATACAACATCAGATATAATGAAACAAAGAAAAAAATTATCGAAGAAAAAAAATAGGAGGATTTTTTGGAAATATATTTACCATAGTTATTGAAAATTTTTATCCGGGTATATCGCGTAAAGTTGCACCAATTGCTCTTGACGCTGGTAAAGCTTTTGCACCTGGGGCTTTGTCACTGGGATTGCTGTGAGACACTTAATAGTTGATAAAATAAAAGGAGATCCACCGACTGAATCTGAAATAGAACAAGCTATCTCTCAGAAATCAATCCAACAAAAAAACTCAACGAGCTATGATAACAACAACATAAAAACTATTGTTACCAAAGAGCGAGCAGATGATATAAAAATAATATCTAAAGTAAGTGCCGCAATAAAATTTTATATAAAATCTAATAAATAAAATGTGTTAAATATTATCTAGAGTTAACAGAAACTCATGACATCGACAACGATGTGACAAAATTTGAATAGGTTGAGTATCTCGATGAAAATTATAACGAACCAAATAAAACTGGTATCAGAACATTTAATACCAGAGACGAAGATGTATTTCTACTGCCACATAAGGCTATGTTAGAAGAAGTAGTTTGCGGTCAGATTATGACAGTAGCCAAATAAATGTGGAAGATCAAATATCAAGCATAAGGATGCAGTTGACAGATCAATCAGGAAAACAGTTGGAATTGAATAATGAAGTTGTAACTTATTATTTACATCTACGTGAGCAAAAGTAAAAATTATGCAACATCAAATATAATGAAACAAAGAAAAAAAGTTTATCGAAGAAAAATAGTAGGAGGATTTTTTGGAAATATATTCACTAAAGTTATTGAAGGTATTCCAGGACTAGCGCGTAAAGTTGCACCAATTGCTATTGACGCTGGTAAAGCTTTTACAACTGGGGCTGCATCTGCCGCTGGGACTGCGGTGGGACAAAAAATAGCTAATAAAATAAAAGGAGATCCACCGACTGCATCTGAAATAAAACAAGCTATCTCAGAAATCGCTCCAACAAAAGAAACTCAAAAAGCTATGATAACAACAACAAAAAAATTATTATCACCAAAGGGCGAGCAGATCATACAAAAATTAATATCTAAAGTAACAGTGCCGCAATAAAATTTTATATAATCTAATAAAATAAAATGTCTGTTAAAAATTATCTCGAGTTAACAGAAACTTATGACATCGACAACGATGTGACAGAATTCGAGTTTGTTGAGTACCTTGATGAAAATTCTAACGAACCAAATAAAACTGGTATTAGAACCTTTAACACCAGAGACGAAGATGTATTTCTACTGCCACATAAGGCTATGTTAGAAGTTCGTGGTCAGATTATGACAGTAGCCAATCCACCTGCTGCATTTGCAGTTCGAACAGAAGTAGCTCTTATAAATAACGGCTGGTGTTTATTCAAAAGTGCTAGATATCAACTGGCCAATCAAACTATAGAAGATATTTCAGGTCATCTACAAGTTGCAAGTACAATTTTAAATATTATTTCGTTTTCAGATGGTTACTTGAGATCAACTGCAACGAACACGATGTGGTTTAAAGATACTCGACGGGGTATAGCTGAATCAACATAATTTTTGAAGAGAGGTAATATAGTACACAGAGCTAATGCAGACGAAAATGCTGAAATTGTTAGAAATTTTCTAATTGCTAATGCTGCTGCTCTAGATTTTTCCGCACCAGGTGCAGGTGCTAATGCAGACGCTACAAGAGTTTCTCTTACGGCAGCTTTTAATAATCGTAACATAACACCACCAGCTGCAGATGCAAACGGTACTGCAATGTTAAATTTGCTTCTTAACACACTCAACGTAAAAGATCCACGTTATAACGAAGGTTATGCTAGGCGAAGAGAACTTGCAGCAGGATCACGTCAGATTACAATGATGCTTCCACAAAGTATGAGTTTCTGCTTTTGTCGCGATCATGATAAAGCATTTCGAGAAGTAAAGCATACTCTTATTTTAGATCGAGCAGGAAAAAACGATTTCTTATTTTAGATCGAGCAGAACAAAATAATTGCTTGTTTAGATCTGGAGGGCTGGTGTACAGTTTTTTCATAAACAAACTTGCTCTGTGGATGCCACGTTTAAGACCGACGAGCACTAAAATAGCGGAATTAAATAGCACACTTGAGAAGCATACAAACAGAATTTATTTTAAGCAGCATAAAATGTATCAAACAGCGGTTCCAAATACTACCGACTACACGTGGCGGGTCACAACAACATTAAACGAACAACTGTCGAGACAAGTATTTGTCGTATTTCAACATCACGCCCGACGAGACAGCCAACAACAAAATAATGCAATATTTGACTACGCTGATGTCAGACGAATATACGCTAGACTAAATTCAAAGCAATATCCAGAGCGAGCTATAGAGTGCAATTTTTCAGTTGACGCTAATAAAAATATTACTCGACCGTACATGTATCTGCTTGACGCAATGCAAAAATATCAAGATGTTGAAGATAGATCTCAGATATCAGCAGAATAATTTCGTACACTTTATCCTATATTTCATTTTGATGTCAGTAAACATAACGAGCGAGCTCTAGACAGCACAGCGGATATTGAAATTACCTGGACACTTGGAGAGGTTCCAATAGCGCCGTTATACGTATACACATTAGTGATCAGTAATAGATTTATCACGATAGATTCTGTTGGAAGAAAAATGACAGTTCAAGTTTAATCTGCAGTTGTTATATAAAACGACAAAATATATTATAAAAGAAGTATATTTGAAAAAACTTAAAAAGTTAAAAAACCAGTGCTGCTCTTGCAAAGCGAGAACAGGTATCATTAAAAATCAATCCTAATATTTTTGATGGTGTTTAAACAAAATTCATGCTAACAAAAGGATCAAGTAAACAACTACAATCGTATAATAGCTATTGTTTTAAATTTTAGTGCTGCACAAATAACAGCGCTGGCAAACGACATTGTCGTTCAAGGTGGTTTTCTTGGTTTGGCATTATCAGTATTAGCTACAAAAATTTTACTGGTCTTAGGCACATTAGGACTAGCAGCAGCGTTTGGAGCAATATCTGGCGCAACGAAAAAACTATTGAGGGTAATGGTAGCATTCGTGGAAGTGGAATAAAAAAGTTGTGAAGTCAATAGCATAAATTTTATGTAGTTGATATATTATAAAGCCACAACGAAAAACAAAATCTTCAGGAAAAAAAAACAACAAGAAAATCGCCGAAGAAAGAGAAAACAACAAAACACAATCAAACAAAACAAGGAGGAATTATTCCGTTTGCTCCACTTTTGGCGGGACTAGAGGGAAGTCTGCTGCCAAATCTTTTAGGAATCGGACGTGGTCTAACATTACCGGTAACATGACCACCCCGCTAAGTAATTTTGATATAATTGATAAGTTAAAAGCAGTTCCTGGATTTCACTGAGTTTATTCTTAATATGACCTCGCAGCAATAAAAACGCCGTCATCTACAAGTTCGTGTGTTATAAATATACAAGATTTCAATGACGGAGCCGGCATGCATTGGGTAGCAGTTTATAATAATAATTATTTTGACTCGTTTGGGCCTCTTCCAAGCGATTTAATAAAAACGTATATGAATAAAAATATAAAAAAATATTATTCATCAAATGAACTCCAACCTGTTGGAACTTCTGATTGCGGATATTATTGTATAATGTTTATCCGACGGATGTCCCAGAGCAATAGCTCTGGGAGCAAATGCGCTGGGAAAAATCTTAATTTTTAAAAGTTTACTTTACAGTGTGACAAGCAGCCTTCTCACGCTAATGATGTAATTGCAATTAATGTTATCTAAACTTAACAAATATAATAATGTCAACATATTGTCTCAAGTGTAGAACTAAACCAGAAAATATTAATGAAACAACAGAAAAAACAAAAAACAACAGGATGATGTTAAAAGTATTTGTGCAATCTACGGAAAAAGAAAAAAAAATAGTTTTAAAGAAAGTGTCACTGGGCGTTTGTTGTCCTGATATTGTCAGGGAGGTTATTTTAGTAGACGACTAAAAATATAGAATGGTATGCAACTGTGATTCTGACAGAGATTTGTGTCTTGAGCAAAATAAAATTGTCGCATACTGTCAATGTTGTAACAACAGAGAAAAAATAGGTACAGGTATAGATAGACAAAATTATTGGAAAATTACCAAAACCAAAAGGCGGTAGGACTTTGCCAGGTCATCGGTATACAGGACCTTACAATCCGCTAGATAAGCAACTAGATGAAAACGACAATCCATTGCCAGGACAAGAGCCCTATAATCAAGTGGATACAATAGCGATTCGTCATGATATCTGTTATCGTGATCATGAAAACTCGAAAGTAGATTGTGATAAAGTAATGTTAGACGAATTACTTGATATGGAGCCTACAAATCTAGGATACAAGAACGTTTTGATAGAACATTTGTTCAGAGAATGATTGGAACAAAATATAAACATGGACTCGGAGAGTCTCGACTTGGAAAAAAGGTATACGATGATCTTGCAGTCGAACTACATAGACATAAAAAAGTTTCCACGACTTAAAGTTGTTGCTATTGCCCTAGATGATATCTGGGCAATAGATTTGGTGGATGTATCCAATCTGGCTCAGTTAAACGTTTGCGCCGATGGCGCTCCAAAAAAGTATTTGTTTAACGTTATAAACGTTTTTAGTAAATACGCTTTCAATGTACCTATTTCGGATAAGACAGGGACTTCAATGACTGATGCGCTAAAACAAATAATAACGAGCAGAGAAAAAAAACCAAATAAAATCTGGACTGATCACGGATCCGAGTTTTTTAACAAAAAGTTTGAGCAGTTTCTAGAACAAAATAATATAAAAGATATGTTACAGGAAACGAAGGTAAAAGCGTTGTAGTTGAAAGATTTAATCGCACGCTAAACGACAAAATACACAAACATATGATAGCTAAAAATACCAACAGGTACATCGATGACCTTTCTGGAATCATAGGCGAATATAATAACACGAAACACCGTACTACTAAACTAATGCCAATCGATGCTATTAAAAATCCGATATTAGCAAATGAAAACATGTACTGCAGACATAAATTTTAGGTTGGTGATAAAGTTAGAATTTCTTTGACAAAAAAGGTAGATGCAAAATGATTTACTCCGAACTGGAGCGAAGAAGTATTTGTTGTTTATAAAGTACTTTTAACAATACCTGTGACATACGCGTTAAAAGATCTGGCAGGAGAACCTATCGTAGGTAGTTTTTACGAACAAGAACTACAGAAAACTGAGCAGGATGTTTTCGTTATGGAAAAAGTGATTAGGAAAAAAGGAGATAAAAGTTTAGTCAAATGGCGTGGGTATAGCAATAAATTTAACAGTTGGATCCCAACAAAACAAATTATGAAATAATGTTATTAAAAATTTCCTCGTACTTTTGTTTGACAGATATACATTTTACTGGTTTACATAAAGATTTTAGATATTGTCTGCGATCATCAGAGATCGTCATTAGATTAAAAGTTTTAACAAATATGAAATCGAATTTAATATTTTTTCTGTATTGATGTTTAAGAAAGGTTTGATTAGCTGCCAAAATATTTGCTAGTCGGCAACGGTAAAAGTAAATTTTATTAATTTTTTAGCAATGTGATACTTGGCATAATATCGTTTAGTTGTTGGTCTGCTGTAATTAGATCTATCAACAACGGTGACTATTTCATTGTCATCATCACATTCGCTGTTATACAAAATATCATCTTCACTATAACCAACAAAATTATTGTTAGTAATTGTAATATTATCTGTGACATTATCGCTGGCGACCTTATCGCTGGCAACATTATCACTAGTATCTTCTGCGTATAGTTCAGCGAGTCGTTTCATCAAGTCCATTTTTATAATATATTTTTATCTAATTTATTGTTATAAGATGACTGATGAGGTAACATATCACCAAAAAGTTAATATATTAAATTACAAAGAGCTAGCCGAAGCGGTAAAAAATGTTTGTCGGGTTATAGTGCATATTCTGTTGACGTTATTGTAATGCAAGGTGATTTTCATAAAATATTGCTAACAACAGGAGAAAATAAACAAAATTAATGAAAGTGCAGTAACAACGCTAAAATTTGATCATAATGATGTTATAGCATTTGCTCATCATTGTTTGACTAAACCCGAGCTATCAAATATTTTTGATCATCATATCTAAAAACAATCCTGGCATCGTATTCGCTTGAAAAAGCTGATTTTGTTACTCTATCAGCTACAAATTTTACTGTCATAGAATGTATATTATAATGTTTTGCCGCAGCTGAAATCGATTTAAATTTAATCTTCTCGTCTTTTTTGAGGTTTAACGAAACAACAGGTTTTGCTTGACATCTAAAATTAATACCGCTATCACCTCGTTCTTCTTTCACATTTTCCTGCTGTGTCACTAGCTCCAAATTCCACAGTTGATTGTCACTTTTTACGTTATTGATGTGATTAATAACAAGACCATTGGGTATAGATCCGTGAAATACCTCGTAAACAAATCGATGCGATTTATTATTAACAAAATCTGTTAGTGTTCCTCTAACTTTATTATTAGATTCCCCATATTATTCGTGTTACTAAGAACGTTTTGAAAGTCTTTTTGCTTCGAATAATACCGCGATTGTTAGCCTCGTATAAATCAAAGACTGGGTGTGGTTGAAACTCGTTTTGTAAAGACAAATTTTCAATGTTGTCATCAGTGACTTTACTGTCCACGTGATATACACGCTGTCCTTCTGGAATGTCATCGCAGAACAATGTGCAAATAAAATACTTTTTAAGTATTGCAATCCTCTCTGCATTATCTCCCTTTAAGCTAATCTTATAACCCGCTGGCGTTACTTTGCCAACAGATATTCCAGTTTTAATGTTAATAACCGAACCTAATGCATTTCCAGCGAATATGTTATACTTTGGGTAAAAGTGGTATGCTTCTTGTTCGTGTGCACTTGTCAGATATTGTGACATTATACTAAAGTGATTTTTTTTATCTCTAATTGTTTTTTTTTTAAACCTGGCGCATGCGCTGTTATCAATCAAACAATCAATTAGATATTACACTATAGTATTGCAATGCTGATATTGCGTGATATAGCGAAGAGAAGCCTTATGGGAGAATCTGAAAAAATAGCGACTGCTTTTGCAGGTTTTGAAAACAGTTATCAGTTCGATAAACAAGTCGTTACTGCTAAGTTTTACTGCAACAAATGTATACCACTTACTGCAGACAAATATAAAACGTGAGCTTGAGAAACACAAAAGTATAAGACTATTAGTACAATATCATGTTATATTGTGAAAGCTACTTGTAACGAAATAATCGACTGACAAGGAAATTACAGACCCTTAAATTAACGCACAATCAAGACGTGTTTTGCTTGGGACTGATCCTTTATCACTAGCTAATGAAGTACACCAAAAAATTTGGATAAAAATAGAGGAATTTACCGAATTAGGTTCGGGTTGGAAGTTTGAAATGATGAAGGAAATTTTGTTTCACACGATGAAATATGACGCATTACACGGTAGTTCGTATATTGAACTACCATCAAAAATATAAAATAAAAGATGCTGTATAAACATAAAACATAGATAACAAATATTTCCAATGGGCTGTTCGTTCCGCGCTATTTCCAGCAGAAAAAAACGCTAGTCGTATTGAAAAGTATATCAGTCACGTGTCAAGATTAAATTTTAAAGATATTGACTTTCCAGTGGCAGAAAATCAAATACCAAAATTTGAAAAGCAAACCAATATTTCGATTAACGTTTTCGGACTAGAGGAAAAAGAAAATGTTTATCCGAGATATATTTCAGAAAGAGCTTCACAATCAACCATAAATTTACTGTTCTATAAAAATTATGATGTTTGGATTAATAAATTTCATGGATTAGTTGGAAAACAGTACAATACGAATAACAACAAAAAGTTCTTTGGTTACCGCTGCTTGCACGGTTGTACAAACAATGAAACATTACAAAAGCATTTGCAGTACTGTAGTGATATACAAAGAATAACGATGGCATCTAAAAAAGATAGTGTGTTACAGTTTGTCCATCATAATCATAAACTAAAATTTCCTTATGTCATATACGCTGATTTCGAATGTTTACTTCAACCTGTACCTGGCGTAGATAATAATCCTAACCAATCGAGTACAAGAAAAAATTAAAATCATGTTCCGTGTGGAGTAGCGTACAAGGTAGTCTGTTGTGCTGATTCTAGATTATCTAAACCAATCCAATACAATCGTGGTAAAAATCCAGCTGTCTGGCTTCTCAAGCAATTGATTAACGAAGTTGATTATATATTTACTCGCTTGAAAAAAAGTAACTTCAATATTAAAATTAACACCTCAACAAGAATCTGATCACGAGCAAGCAGAAATTTGTTATATTTGTGAAAAAGTTTTTGACCTTGACAAGAAAGTACATGACCATTTTCATTTGACCAGACAGTACCGTGGAGCGGCTCATGATTAGTGTAATTTAAAATTTCATGCTCCAGACTTTATTCCAGTTATTATTCACAACTTTCGAGGATATCTTAGTCACATTACAGTAGAGGCTTTTGGTGATCCTGATATAAAAGCTCATATGAAACTCAATAGCATCATCAAATGCATTCCAAATAATTTTGAAAAGTATATGTCAGTTACGCTAGGTAAATTGCGTTTCATTGACATCATCCAGTTTATTCCAGCGTCGTTAGATACGCTAGTACAAGGTTGTAGTAAATTTGATAACCTAAGAGACTGTTTTGGAGATAAATTTAATCTACTGACCAAAACAGGAGTATTACCATAAGAATATCTCGACAACTTGAGTAAATTTTATGAAACATCTTTACTCGACAAAGACAAATTTTACTCGCAACTTAAAAATGAAAATATCACTGATGATGAATACATGTATGCACAAGATATTTGGAAAGAGTTTGATTGTGAGACTTTTGGTGATTATCATGATTTGTATTTGAAAACTGACGTGTTATTATTTGCAGATGTTTTTGAAAGTTTTCGAGAAGTAAGTTATGACAATTATGGACTAGATCCTTGCTGGTATTATTCTGCCCCTGGACTGTCATGGGATGCTCTGCTAAAGTTTAGTAAGGTAACGAAGAAATATGACGAAGCAAACAACAAATACTTAAAAGAGTATAAATCTGTGCTTCCCTCGAAGTACATAATTTATCTAGATTGCAAAAATCTTTACGGTGGTTCAGTGGCAGAACCAATGCCTCTTGCTGGATTTCACTGGATCACGGCTGATCAATTTCTATCGGAGATAGAAAAAAAGATATCCGAAGATGTTTCATATTTCGTTGAAGTTGACCTCGATTGTCCAATTTGGCTACACAAATTGCATAACGATTATCCTTTCTGCGCGGATCGATGGTCATAGATTATAGTATGTTATCAGAAGAACAAAAAGCGTTAGCATCACCAAGACAACATTCTATTGTCAAGAAACTGGTACCAAATTTGCCTCATAAACGTAATTATGTTTTGCATTACAAAGTTTTAAAACAAGCAGTCGATGCTGGCCTTGTGTTGAGAAAAGTTCATCGTGTACTAAAATTTAATCAGTCGACGTGGATGAGAGGTTACATTAACTCAAACACTTCAAGAAGAGCTGCAGCAAGAACAGATTTTGAGAGAAACTTCTGTAAACTGATGAGCAATGCTATTTTTGGTAAAATCATGGAGAATATAAGGAAAGGCGTAAAAATTGAATTAGTTAGTGATGTCAATCGCAGAAACAAACTTGTGTCAGACGATGATTTTGTGAGCATGACAATTCTTAATGAGAATCTTGTTGCGACACAAAGAAGAAAAACAAATCTAAAACTAAGCAAGCCAATCTACGTTGGAACTTCAGTGTTAGATTTATCAAAGTGGCTGATGTACGATTTTCATTATAATTTTGCTAAAAATCAATGGCCAGCCAGTAGATTATTGTTTTCTGATACTGATTCACTCATATATGAAATCGAATGCGAGGACGTCTATCAGAACATGTAGGATAATCGATATCTGTTTGACTTTTTTGATTACCCACGTGACAGTAAATTTCATGACGGCACAAATAAAAAGGGTATTGGTAAGTTCAAAAATGAAATGAACTCGAGCGCTATCAAATATTTTATCGGATTACGCAGCAAAATGTATGCTGTATTATTAGAAAGGAATAAAATAAAGAAAAAAGCAAAAGGTCTGCCTCATAATTTTGTTAAAAAGTTTATGAAATTTGATGACTACAAGTACGCGCTTGATGGTGGTGTTAGTTTTATGAGAGCTATGACAATTCGAACTAATCATCATAAGCTTGAAAAGATGTCATTATCAAACGTAGATTATGTAATTTTGATGACAAACGCTATTGCAAAAATGGGGTAGATACACTTGCACTTGGGTATTGTCATGATGATAGATCTATACTTGACATTATCGTTACCGACTGAAATTTTATCTAAACTTATAAAATAATGTTTGAAAATTTGACAGTGACAAATAGCTACAGTAGCAAGATCAAATATCTAATGATTGACGGCAAACAATTGACAGTTGAAATTAATAATGAAACATCGGGTATATGTTTTAGTGGAACACGTGACAAGCTAAAACTTTCACTCATCAGATCTGATGACAGCGAGTATTTCAATTATCTCGAACAATTATATCAAATGTTGCTAGCGGAATTTAAAAACTTTCACAGTCCGATTAGCCAGCAAAAATATACTAAACTTACAATTGATCTCGATCGGTCAAAAATATATTCTATCAACAAAAATATCCTCTAAAAACCCCAAATAAAAGACTTATTTGAGTCCCGTCGCTGTGTGAGTGATAAAGTAAAGTTTCGTCTCCATCATCGTGATAATAAAGTATTTGTTATATCAACAATTGAAACAATAATCATTGGTAATGAGCTATAAAATAATATCACTTACCTTTTCACAAATGCATAGTTTAATTTCCGCCTGTGATCTCTCGCACAGCATGTTACCTGGTCAAACTTCTCGCTAGACTGCTTGACTGATAATTTACTTACGCGGGTGTCACGCAGTACAATGATTGGCTAAAAACAGTTACCTTGACTTGTATGACGATGGAGCATTACACAATGACTCGTATGACGATAGAGCATTACACAATTATGACTAACACACCTGGCTATACAACCTTACCTTATTAACGAGGTAGTGGTGGGTTTCCTTGACTTGTATGACGATAGAGCATTACACAATGATGACTAACACATCTGGCTTCGACAAGCGGCTATACATGCCTTACCTTTTTAATGGGGTAGTGGTGGGTGGGTGGTAATTGTATATTTGTTTGGAGGTCTCAGGGGAACTAAAAAAGGGTCTTTGAATTGAAACTCTTACTTTCTTCTACTACTAATAAAAACTAACCACATTTTTGAGCATCATGAGAGCGGCTCAAATATTCATGTTCCATTTCTTGGTTTATATTAGAACAAAATCTTTTAATGCCTTATTAAATCCAGAATTCATTACAAAATGAAACATTAAGCAAGGCAAATTTATTATAAATCTATCAAATCAGTCAACATCAATAATTAGTTTATTTTTTTATTTCATCAATATTTAATTAGAGATTACATGTACGATGTCTTCTTTTGCAGCGATACCCGTTTTTCTTAATTAGAGTGTAAGTAAACCTAGCAAATCACTTAAATTCCATTTTAAATACCATTAGTAAAAACCATATTACGTGCTTACCATTTCAATACTGTTTATTATATGGTAACTGACTTCTACCACTGGAATTTGTAAACAATGCTAAATATGTACGGAGATAAATAGATTTAACAAGTTAAAACAAAATATTATGAATAGTTTCAATATTCACTCTACCTTACGATAAGAATTAATACTGTTAATTTCTTTTTTCCCATTTACGTTCCTGACAAGGAAGGCACTGAAATATTGTTTCGACTAGCTTATTTCAATTTGTTGAGGATGCTGGAGACATTTTATATTAACCTAGAAATCGATTAGCCATGACATCTGTTATTTCATGTAAATGTTTGTAAGCGCAAATTATATCCCGGATTTTTCATATATTACAAGATTCCACATTGGACCCAAATTTCTGAATGATTGTTTTTTTGTTTTTTGAGGTTGTTTCGGTGGTAGGTCAGGATAATTGATACCCGATCAGCCTTTGGTTATTCTCTTTATTTCAGTAGGTCATTTCTGTTTTGTTTGTTGAGCCCTGTGTGTTGCCTCTGTTATAATGTCATTGTCGTATCATCGATTAATCAAATGTTCAGAGTCCTTTTTCAGATCTTCATGTGATGTTTCTTCGTCGGGAACAATTCTACGTATTCTCAGCGTGTGGTTATATGGGATGTTCTGAATAAAATAATTTTTACGACAGCTGGATGGGAGAAGATACTGGTATTTATCCGTTGGTTTGATTTTGAGATGCTTGTGTGGAATTTTCTTTTAACCAATCTGATCCTTTTTTCCAAAACAAATTAGTTTTGGTTAGATGCTTACTAACACCGTAAATGTTGATTTGAAATCGTCCAAACTTTTTCTTCCATGATGCCGTGCAAATTCTATATCACCGATGAAGCGTACCCACTTGTATTGTGTAGGTTCTAGCGATGCTCAAATTTGAACTTTTAGTATTTCCATAAAACATATTAATATACGAGCGGGATGTTTTGTTTACAGTGTGGTTCCTCTAATTAACAAGTAGTTGTCTTCATTTGATACAAAGTTAACGAGTGTTAAGACTAACTCCAAAAGCTTAAGTAGGAAACAGGTGGGATTCGTCTAAAGTACTTGGTTCCTATGCTTAAGAAAGGGGTTTCCCTGTAACTCTATACATAGTTTTCCAATTATCACACATACCCACGCACAGGAACGTACAATGTGCTTTAGAGTACAACTAGTCATCAAACAACACACATAGGACTACTGCTAATACACGAGAGAGAGAGAGAGAGAGAGAGAGAGAGAGAGAGAGAGAGAGAGAGAGAGAGAGAGAGAGAGAGAGAGAGAGAGAGAGAGAGAGAGAGAGAGAGAGAGAGAGAGAGAGAGAGAGAGAGAGAGAGAGACTATAGTATAAAATATATCATTTAAATCTACAAGCAGGTATATTAAGACCTTGCCCAACGATTGTACATGCAATGAACATGTATAATAATAACACAATAAATCAACTTCTTTAAGTCTTTTTATTATATAGAAAAATGCATTTATTGAGTTGCGGGAAGTGGGTGTGAATTAAATGCCGATGCTTAGGGAATTACTTAGGTACATTATAGCTGCATCCATAACGAATTAGGGCATTGTTTAATAAGCTGTTTGTAATGTTGCATGTTTTAATGTTTTATGTCAATAGGGTAACTGTTTCTAAAGCTCTGTCTGCATGATCTACCATTTCATTTTTATTATGCTAGTATGACTATGCAGTCAACAGAACAGTACATTTTTTAGATGGCTTAAGTATTTCACTTTTGTATTATCTGCGATATAGGATAGAAGATTTTGGAAACCTTTCGATGCGAAAAGGGAATCCGAAATGTAATGAAATATGGTTTTGGATAGGTTTCACTATAATTTTTAGCTTTTACAAAGGCTGTAATTTCTACAGGAACAATAGAGGTTTTATGAAGTTACCTGCTCGAGGTACTGCCATGGACGTTATAATACCATATTCAACTCAGTCCCGTATTATGCAGTACTTATCAGTCCCATAGTATTCAGTACGTATCAGTCCCATAGTATTCAGTACGTATTAGTCCCATAGTATGCAGAACGTATCAGTCCCATAGTATGCAGTACGTATTAGTCCCATAGTATGCAGTACGTATCAGTCCCATAGTATGCAGTACGTATCAGTCCCATAGTATGCAGTACGTATAGCTATAATAAGAACTGATTGTAATAATATTTCTATGCATAGGAGAAGATTTTGCTGAAGACTTTCTGAATTATCAAAAATCTAAGTCTTTTTGGCATATTGTCTTATGCATATTTAATTTGTATCATTTTCTGGACTTTCCTAATGATTATACATCTGTATTTTGTGCATGATTGTTTCCAAACTGATGTCTACTGTGTACTTGATAACATATTATGTGGCTAATATTTCTCTTAGATCGTACATTAAATACTCAGATGAACCTCAATGGAGGCAAACAGGTTCCTTGTATCTTAGTCTAGGAGATTTAGTTTTCCAATCGGAACTTACTAAAATTGTTCACAACTTTTAATGTTTTATAGAGGAAATTGACTGGATCTATTATTGTGTCCTATCTTTTCTACTTCTATCCTGTTTACTTGAAAAAAACCCCAAACAAACTCGTTCCTGCATTAATGTCTGATGCTGTCTTTTTGTGTTCAATTGTAATTGGTTCAATTTATTTAATAAAATTTTTATTCAGAACGAATTACAAAGTGTTCAATAATATTTTTGGACTAACACTTTTATTTTCGAATAATAGTAAATTTAGGCAAGGTCATTTTGGTTTATACTAATGTGTAAAAATCAAAACATTGTAAGCAAATCGTCAAACATCAGGCCATTGACACATTAGACCGTTCGAGATTACAAGTATATCAACAGATGAAATGACGGAATTTATTTGGAATACCAACATAAATTAATTGGAACTTCGTTACATTCAAACTTGTTAACATTTAGGACTATAAGAGATTTTAAATTACAAAAAGTAAGTTCATTTTCTTCTGTACATGTCTAAAATTTATTTACGATTGTCGGTAGTTGAATTCAATAGTATACATCGTTTCTGATCTATTGCAGATCAAAAGGTCATCGGCAGATAAACAAACATTCAATTTATATATTAAGGCTTTTAACAATACTGATAATTATGATGTTTGATTGACTGACAATATGTTGCCCTCGAGTAAACCCATTAACCTTAGGTAACGTTCGAAAAGTAAGTTGCGTAATTTAATTTTTATTTTTTATCTTTTGAAACTTGGGAGATAGTTTAAATTGGAGGCAACACGAAGTCTATATTAAATAGCTCATTCCCTATGCTGCATTTCCATTTGGTTCCATAATCTTCCTCAAAGCAGAAAGGGATATCAGGTATATGTTCTTTATCAGAACACCTCACGTCTGACAAGATAAATTAAGACTAGACCGCGTTCTCTTAAACCAATAATATCTTGTATAGACAATACGCTTTTTTATTTGTTCCTCGGAATATTTACCAGCAGCAAGGAGAGTGAACCCTACAAAGTTATGTTTCAAGAAATTATTTTATATATAATAAAGATAAAAGGTCCATAACGCTAACCAAAGTCTCTAACTTTTCTATTTCCACACGGTTAAGTACTTAACCGTATAATAATACATGATCAAAGTCACGTTTATTTTTTTGCCACATTGTCTATAAGACGCTATTTTTTTCTTTATTACGGCAGCAGCGTCATTAGTAATTTTTTCTGTTATCACATAATCTATAATAACCTTATGTAGTTGAGTTATTCGTCTGACGCGAGATACTGCAAGATAAACTAAGTTTGACTACTCGATCCGGTCATCTACAATCCAGATATTTGTATCAGAGATAGTTAATCCCTGCGACGAATGAATCATTATAGCGTATCCTAACGTCCACGATGATTTATCCATATTCAATGCCCCTTCATTTGTATTAATAGTTACCAAAATAATGTCATTCAATACCAGATTTTGTAATCCGCCACTAGGAGTTTCAACTTCAATATTCTGTCGTCGTGTATCTGCTGGGCGAAAACATAATGGTACAGGTAGATGTGAACATTTTTCTTTATGTAACGTAAATAATTTCTTCTGCAATTCATCACGAACTATCTGTCTACTTGCGACTATTAAATCAGTAGGTCTTCATAAAGTTAAAAATCATTCATGGTATTTTCTGGAATTATCTTACGCATTATCTCACATTGTGTTTTATCTGGTTGTAGTCTGATTAATCTTTTAAGTTCTTTCAGCGGTTCATCAAAAACTCTATGATCATCATGTACTTCCTCATAATAATCTACATTATTCTTTAGCCATTCATGTGGAGACTGTCCAACAAAAGGCGGTGGTTGACCATGATCACCACACATAATCACAACATTATTTTTTGTTAATAACCATTCAAGAAATGTTTTTAGTGTTTCTAATGACACCGTGTCTATCTCGTCTCATATAATATACTTAGGTATATATTTTTCACCCATTCGCTCAGGTGTACACGTATCTCCACACCATCTAAAGAAACTATGATACGTTCATGTTTTAATCCCTCGTTCTTTTATCTCTCTGCATAGTTTATGTGTAGGTTTCAAAACGATCAAATCTGAATTGTTGTTCATAAATAATTTAATCACACGAGTTGTTTTACCTGACCCTCCACACCCATTAAGATAAACAGTCCTATGTCTAGCCACATGATCGTACACAGATGGTGCAAATGATTTTGATATTTGATTATTATTTCTGTAATATATTTCCTTAATTTCAACTTCAGCAAATTCAGAATAACTGAGTATATTTTCTTGTTGTATCCTCCTTGTTCTCCACTCACCATTACCGAGTAGCGGCTTTAATAAATCCTTATATTTTATGTTTATATAAAATGAATCCGTAGCGACTGTAACAGCTTGACGAGGAAATCTATTTATCATCGAGAGTATATTTATAGAAACATAGGCTAGTATTAAATGCCGATTATCTTTCTATCAAGATCTTTTGCACGTTTTTCATCGTGCTCGTCCCTGCATTTACGTATATTATTAGTAATTTTAATAATGTCATCTTCGGCAAGATCAGGATATTCTTTCCTGGCATCTTCTATATTAAATCGGTCCTGTTCTCGTATCCAAACTTGCTTTTGTGGACTATATGATATAATTATATAATTGCTTCATTTACCTTTAACGATACTAATATTCCAACATCAAGTATGTATCTTAATAACACTATTGGAGTCCAACATATTTTTGCAAAATGTTTACCAAACCAAACATAAGTAATCCGATGGAGATCTTTTGCGAACTCGAATGATTCTATATATGCAAATCCGGTTAAGTCAAAATCTGGTAAGGTTCCATTTATCGAAACTCTGGCCATGTCATGTGTGGTGTCCAAATCTGTTACAGTATTTAGAACACTCACCATATCCAAGAAAACTTCCAGGATAACATGCAGCCATACCGACTGATATAACATCATTATAATCGTATTTAGCATTCCATAATCCACCCTGCCCATATTCTATGCAACTTTTTTGTATGTCTTCAAATTCTGATTTTGTCGGTTTCCATGATCTTTTTTCCTGAGCGAAGTGGCCTGTGACCGTTGGTACGGTAAAACAATTATTCAGATGTTGTCTGATTTTGTCATCTTCAGAAGTACATTTTAGTGCGAGATTTTTCATTTCCTCATAAAGAGATTCTGTACGATAAATATTACCGTTAGGACACACTAACTGATCGTAATCGTGTTCCGAACTCTGAAATAACCAAACAGATATAGGGTCACTTTTCATGATATTTTTAATAAAATCAAATACATGACCATTATAAAATTTAATCATTCTGTCTCGTGGGAATATTGTTACAGCATCAGTCCATGCATGTGCATCACGATCAGTAATTGTTATAGGTTTTCCATTTTTTATATAGTTTGGTTTGGTTTGTACAATGTCTCTCCTGTTAGCGTTTTTACTATTATTGGAAATCTTAATGACTTTTCTAGCTTAGCAACATCCTTAATAGATGCACCAGAAACTTTGACGATCTCACTCCATTCAGATAATTTTTTACGTCTAAAATCTGTTAAGCCATTACCACGTATCGCATTTGTAAAATGTTCTGTAATGCGCACCGCAACACAGTTTATTCTTTACTCTGAAAGTCTCATAGGTTTTAGATCTGGAATATTAGGTTCATCATTCAGTAAAAACAATCTATATACCACAGCAATAACTAGATACTATATATTTATATACATACATATATATATATATATATATATATATATATATATATATATATATATATATATATATATATATATATATTTATATTTACGGATACGTTTGTTTTTAGCTGCATTCGTTAAAGCTAGATCTTGCATCGAAACACTAAATTTATATCCTAGTAGTCTGTCAAGGTCAAATCTAGTAGAAAATGGCTCAATTGCGTGTAATTCCCCAATAATTATTATTAAGGCAAATATTCAAATTAAATTTTGTTATATATATATATATATATATATATATATATATATATATATATATATATATATATATATATAATGATTGAAACAGAAAATAACTGCATTTGTTTGAAAATTGGACATATTTCTTTTTTGTAATAAACCATCCCTAAACAAATACTCCGGTTGCCATAAGTAGTGTATCAAACATGGAAGTACCGGACCAAACCCATGTGTTCAATACTGCAGAACGTTAAATAATAACGTTTAAATACTCCATGTTTTTTTTACTACCACAATTTACACATAACTGCTTTTTTCCTCTAACTTCAATATATGACGAAAATAAAATATACATCGGCAGGTAAATCTCCTATAAAGACAGAAAAGGATTATCTAACCAGATTTGAAAATATTGATTCAGACAAATAAATATTATATAGATAAAAATGGAGCAAAAAGAATTTGTTTGACATCCAATTTATACGAATTACGAGGCGACAAGAGATGGTGTTTTTAGAAATTGTAGATTGAAAAAACCAGTCAGTAGACCTAATAAATTTGATTATTTTATATTTAGTATGAGTGTAGATATAAATTGTTTATCACACAAGTTCATATTTGAATGTTATTTTGGAGTCTTTAAAGATGGACTTGTAGTTGAACACTTGGATGGTTATCCGCACTATAACCATTTATCTAACCTACAAGTTATTACGCAGAGTCAGAATTCTAAAAGTTGAAATACAGGAAAGTGTAAAGTATTCGAAACGAAAGCTATTAAATCCATAAAGACAGAAACAAACCAAGACATAATTTTCCATCAATGCCTGCAGCAGCCAAATATATTAGCATTCATCCACAATCGGTGCAAAGAGTTGCAAACAAAACATATAATTCTGCATATACAATAACATATGACCAAAAGATTCTATTTAAATACGTATAATAACTGTTTACTCTTAACTCAGAAAAATAAATAAATATTACTGTATTTTATATAAAGTTCTATTCTAACAATCTTGCCAAGGGTCCTGTTTAGCCACAATTACATTTCTGGGCCCGCCTTCACCGTCGCTTATCTCAGTGTCTCTGTCATTTATCACAGAATCAAAGAACATTATCTTTTCAATTGCATTACACGATTGTATATCCTTTTTATCTTGTATTCGTGAGACAGTGCACTTTTTATCTTTTTGATTGAACGTGCAAGAGGCGTGAATAGCCTTACCTGTTTGTCATCTACAACATCTAAAGATTCTGAGATGGAATTATAGATCGATGTTATCAATCTGTAGTTGGAAGGTAACGTGAATTTATTTTGAAATTTTCTCTGCTGTAAAAATTGAAAGTCATATATAATTTTTTCAGGGTAAAGTCTAACGGATAAATTTATTCCTTCATGCTTTAATTTTTTAGTAGCAGAAATAATATCAGCAATATTTTCACTGTTCATTATATATAAATAAATATATATATATATATATATATATATATATGTATATATATATATATATATATATATATATATATATATATATATATATATCTATATATATATATATATATATATATATATATATATATATATATATATATATATATATATATATATTTAAATAAATAATAAAACTTATAATCACAACACAATTCCATGACCTCCTAGCTTGTCATATAACATGTTAGTAAATTCAGCGTCATTCGAATTAATCCCCGTGTGATCCCCTAAAATGCCAAACAGCATCTTAGTAGGGCTAGAGGAAATTCGAAAGACGAAACACAGACCCCATTTGAGACCCTCTATTGCTCTTTGACATCAGAACAGGTTCATAGGTCACATCTAACGATTGCATGAACATGAACATACATACAGATGAACGTGATTTTTTATTTTTGTGGACGGCACATAACTCCCATTTAAGCCTCTCTGTTGCCCTTTGACATCAGAGCAGGTTTATAGGTCACATAACGATTGTATGAATATAATTATGTATACAGATGAACATGATTTTTGATTTTTGTGGATGGCACAAACATATACTTTGCGGAATGTACCTACATCCAGCCGATTGTTTACACTCACCCCAACATAAACCCTGTGAGTTATGCAAAAGACATACCACGCAACTTGGTGTATGTTGTGTTAGTGTAAAGAATCGTTCTGGACTTCAACCCCACTTAAAAGAGAAATTGGCAGCAAATCACCAAACGTCGCCATACTGGCTGCCACAAAGATTTGAACGCGTGTCCGCATGTACCACTGTCACACAGCTACCCATTATACTATGGTTTTGTCTCACATATTTATGTTCAAATAGTTAATATATATGTAACTTATGTACGAATGCACAGGGAAATAATGTAACTTATGTACGAGAATGCACAGGGAAAAAATGTACGAGCATTAGATACTGAATACAATTATAATTATTATAGATTTGTAACATGAATTTGATTTAATTCTCAAACATAATGCAAAAAATATGCTACACACATAATCACATCGAATATTTTCTATTAGAGTTGTCGTCTGTTGGGAAATGTTTACGAAGATATAAATACTTTTAGACCTGAATATCAGTGCGGAATGTCAGTAAGGCTTTACTTAAATTAAATGAAATTATAGGCTATAGAGACAAATATATATACCATTATCTCTCCGCGTTGCACTTTTGTTTTTCACTAACATCTAATTTTTTGTGAATAACAGATAATTAGGTAATAATTGTCTGGAAAACGATATATTTTGTCCGTATTCAAACATCTAAAATATGTTACCTTTATACACAACAGGAAATAATTATCTATTGCTCATTATAGATTCAGAACATAGTTATCGCGCTTTGGTTACTTGTAATTCAATTAAATATCTATTATAAATATTATCAATAATGAGTATTGGAGAACCACATTCAGCAAAATTAGATCGAGAGCGATTAGAGGCATTTAAGGTATATACCTGTTCGTGATTCTGTTAAGAAACAACTACATTTGAGTCAGGAATCTCAAATTGAAATTGAAGAAGGTACAAAACAATTATTTAATCCTATCACTGAGACCACTTAAGGTATTCAACTTGTGTTAGAGAAAACCGCTGAAGCAACTGAAAATGTAGCAAAAATAACTAAGAAAATAAAAAAGATTATTGAAAAACTTCCAAAAGAAATAGCTGCTAGGATGTCATTTTTGGAAATACCCGAGGATATGGACCAGGCAGAAGAAGAAGGTGCTGTAGCACTAAAACCAGCAGTTAGATTGATTTGAAGAAGTAACTATTAAGGCAATTATGAAACATGACCTACAAAAATTAGCTGCATTTGCTGTGGATGGTTTTAGTCGAAGAGATCAATGAATGAAACCTGAACACGCTAAAGATATTAAAAACCGTGAATAATGGCAAAAATCATTATATCGCATGCGCATCAATGTTGAACAAGCTAAAAATGATGATCCATTATATCAGAATTATTTTAGGGATATTGATAAATTAGATGAATTAAGAAGAAAGGAGGCAAAAAACCTCCGAAACCATTTGAGCAATCACTTCGTCATTATTCAAAATTAGCACCATCATCACAACAACCAGAAGAGGAGGAGGAGGAGGATGTATCTTAAGACCCTCCTGGTGCAACTGGAAGTGGTCTAGTTAGTGGTCTTATTAATTGTCCCAATAATGTTCTTGCTTATGCTGATCGACTAGAAATTTTCATTGGAGGAAAATGAGCTGGTAATAATTCCCCAGAAATTATTAATGAAGCAGCAGATATTTGTAAAAGATTTTTTACAGGCGATATCATGGATATTAATGTGTATCCGTCTCTCATTAATGAAATCGCCGATGATTATTATAGTGACTAATTCATCGAACTAAATATGTAATTAAATATAATGACTATTTAATAAAATGACTGTACATAGTACTCAACGTGGACCAACTATGGTCAGGGCAATTACTCTCGAATACTGATTTACAATGTAACCTACGGAGATAGGTTAGGTGACATTTTGCATGGTTTATTTAGAAGAATATTCCCAAAAGCAAAACCAATTGCAAAGCAGCTAGGTATGAAAGCTATTGATGTTGTTCGTGAAAAAGGTATAGGTGCTGTTGGTAATGGTGCTAGTAAAGCATTCTCGGCGATTAAAGATAGACTAGCACAATTAATACGCAGACCTCAAGCAGTCCGACCTCAGCCGGTAAAATTACCTAGCACTGAATTAATGCCTGCAAATATCAGTAAAAATAAATCAAGTCGCTAATCAAACACTAGCAGAGTGGGCTGGAATACCCTTATCAGAAAAAGAGAAAAATATAACCGCCAGTCTCATAGCAGGAAGTGGCCTCACTTTTCGAAGTGGTCTTCTTTTTAGACGATAATAATGATAATAAATGTTCAAACGTATAAGTGATCATGTATTTGCCATGGACACACCAGTTCTCAAAGATGAGTCTGTGCGCGATTATCAGCATCATTCTTATGACGCCCGAATTCCAGATCAGTGTGGAAGGATTGAACTTTAGGTTCATGATACAAGTAGATATTCTTACCTTCTGAACCATTTATTGAAGTCGAAGGTGAAATATTAAAAACTGATAATACTGAATACGCTGCTAATGATAGTGCTGGTTTTGTTAATACTGGTATTATGGCGTTGTTCGATAGCGCTACGTACGTGATCGACGGAAAAAAATATTGAATCAATTCAGAAAGACGTTGACGTTGCTACAACAATATTTGGTCTTGCAAGATATAGTGACGCTTATTCAAGATCAGCTGGTCCATCAATGATGTTTGTAAAAGATACTTTTAATTATCCAGAATATCAGCAAAATGAAATTAGACGACCAAGAAATGTTGCCAGCAACGCCGACGTATGTATGATTGCTAAGTATGATTACTGATATAGATCCAGATTTCAACTTATGATTTAGATCTTGTCGAGCGATGTTAAAGAAAATAGAAGAGTATTTTCATGTGCAATTCCACTATTACATATCTTTGGATTCTGTAGAAATGTCAGACAAGTCGTTTTCGTAGCCAAACATACAGTTGTACTAGTGCGAAAAAGCACAGACTATGATGCAATATGGTGACTCTCTGGTATTGATGCTGGTAAAGTAGTACTAACAAAACCTTCCCTGTGGATGTCAATGATGACTCCAATGATATATGAATAAGATCGGTTACTATCTTTTATGACTCAGGGTGGTAAATCAATGTTATCATGGTTAACGATGACCACAGATTCTATCCAAAGTGCAATTAATGGTTTATTTACATGGCAGATAGCCTATCAGAAAGGTGTTTCTGCACCAAGACACATATTTATTGTGCTTCAAGATACTGCACGAGTAAATTTGCAAACGCATAGCATTATGATATTTGATACACTCAGTGTTTCTGATGTTTCATTAAGGATTATTGGACATCAAGAACCATCCAAGGGTATGTGTTAGATTTCGATCAAAATTATATAGCGCGTGCGTATCATCGTCTTATGACATTCATGGGGCGTGATCAAAACATTGATACTGGTTTACAAATATCTCAGCTAGATTTTACAACGCTGTATCTGATTTATTACTTTTCACTGGAACATTTAGATTTAACCAGACAATCAGTAGTTTATATACATATTCGAGCTCGTATAACACTGCCAGTAGCACCTGCTTTATTAATTCCTAATTTTAGAGCAATTGCTGTTATACTCAGCGATAAATCAATGTTACTTGAATGTGCTGGTGGACGAATGTGAGTAGTTGATGCACCAGTAGAAAATATGTAATACGTCATTAGATCATTTATGAATTTTATAAATGTCATACAATCACGCTAATGCTACCCTGACTCCTAGTCAGGTCAAAAGACTGCAGTCAGCATCAAACAATAACTGTGGAATAAAAATATCGTTGTACAAGGAACAGATGATCGGTTCAAATAAATTATTGTTGACCGATCGTCAATTCAAAAACTTTAATGAAGCAAAAAAAATATATAAAAATGTCAAACTTAATCTTTCTGCAGGTGCTATCAAAAATACTTTCAAAACGGGTGATATATTTCCCCTTCTTGCAGCTGTTCCAGCATTAATGGCCGCTGCAGCCCCAGCTGTTGCAAAAGCAGCTGCATTAGGCGCTGTTGGAACTGCTGATGGAATGGCATTTAAGAAAGCAACCGGACATGGGCTAAAACGAACATCTAAAAATGGGAAAAGGCCTCAGATTACCAGGGACCCCGCCGTAGTGGTGCAGAAAAGGTCTAAGACTTCCAGGGACAGCTTAGTGATCTCGCCTATGTCTAATTGTAATTTACTTGATTCTGCTAAAAAACTAAAAATAAAAAACTTTAGAGGTGTTTTATGCGCGATCAATTAATAAAAAGACGAACAATACTGAAACAGATATTATTAATCTCGATAAAAACTCTGGATCAGGTACCCACTGGGTAGCTTATATAATTGATCCACGTGGAATTATCTATTTGATTCATATGGATTAGCGTCACCAAAATAATTTCTTCATTATGTCAGTAATAATGCTGCTCCAATATGGTATTATACATTACCAACAAACATTAACTGATCCACCAAAATGTGGTCGTGAAGTACTTTATGTACTTGATGCTGTATCAATGGTACCGCCAGGAAAGCCACCTCATAAAGTCGTACATGAATATACCACATTGTCCATTGTCACATTTAAACAGACATCACTAAATATAATGGTAAATATTTACGGAAGATCTGGTCGTGGTAAAGCTAATCAGCAAGGTGATTTATCTAAATATGCAACCCTTATCAACTCAGAAATGAGATTGATGATTTGTTAAATGTTACAAGTGTGGATCAAAATGAAGTGGTTGTTTTTGAGGACAAATAAGGGCGTTTAAAGACGAGTAATATACAACAACCAGACGTGTTTATACGAATTCCTACTGCAGGTGTTGATAATATCGTTACTTGTACTGTATATCGTAAAATACAAGATTCAGGTAAGTCAGTTAACGATTATGTCAAGACGACTCTCGGTTTGTTTAGTGTAGAAGTTATTATGAACAAAAATAAAATTACAGATCTTGGATATCCAACCACAGATAGTGATGCTAAAAATATGTTGACGATTAGGAATCTAAGTACGTATTAACCAACGGTGGCATAATGCGTGCATTTCGAAATATGAATCATAGTGGTATTAGTAATTTAAAAACATCAGAATCTGAGTTTGATGCTTCTACTTCGATGATAAAGAGATTCCAGTCATTAATGAAATAGTCACGCTCTAAACTGATTTTACCGGTCACATGAATACGTTTTTGAGTTTTCGCAGAAACATAAACATAATTAATAACGAACGTTTTGGAAGTCCACCAAATGTTAATATAAAACTTACTGATATTAACAGAACACTAAACGATATTATCGGAGGAATTCCGGATATTATTCCAGAAATAAACCTGATTAAAATTCCTCACAATCAGATAAGAAATATTGTGTATACAGTTACATCTGGGTTTGGATTGTGGACACCAGAAAATAAAACCATCAAACACACCGCGGAGCTCACTGGTATACATAGGTTGTCCGTACTTAGTGTTGCAAATTTTAAAATATCCACAACAACTCCATCAACTGGCGATTTTTCTAAAACTGTTTATGTGTTGTTAGATAACGATTCTGAAGAAACGATTCCGCTGGAATTATCCAGTAGAAGTTTGTCTTAAAGTAATTGCTGGTGGTGTTTGGAATTTGTAACTCAATTAATTACTTAACGTCATAGTATAAAGGACCAAATGACTAGGGCATCTATCGACGTTCAACATCACAGACATAATCAAGCATGTGAATGTCTTGTCAAACTAAATATCATCGACCATTATACAGTAAAAGTAAAAAAAAAAATATCGCAGACGTATGGTTGTCATTGATATAGTTGTTTATTCAATTTCAGTTATTGTTGCTGGATCCGGATTAATATTATCGACATTAACAATGACAGCTCCAGCAATTGTAACAATTATTGTTTCAACTTCTGCGACTCTAGCAGGTATTCTTAGCATTATTGCTAAAAAGATAGCTACATGTGCGAATGAGAAATTTCGTGAGTATATGATAAATGACACACAGCAACAACAACCTACTCTAAACTATCTGGGTATATTTCCACGTATCTTAGCGATGGTAAAATATCTGATGAGGAGTTTGCAATGATAATTAAAACCTACGATGAAGCATTCATAATCGTTAGTGTTTCTGGTGACAATAACCAGAATAAAAAAAATGGAGAATTAAATAATAATAATAACAAAAATTTCGGCATCTGAACATCGTTCGGATAGTGAGTCGAGTGAGTTATTTTAGCAGATCGTCACTAATACTATGATATCAATAAGTTAGACCAATCCTGAATTCAGCGTTAACTTTTCAACTGCAATTCCAGCAAAAGATCAACATTAGCAACGACAGCTCCAGCAATTGTAACAATTATTGTTTCAACTTCTACGACTATAGCAGGCATTCTTAGTATTAATGCTAAAAAGATAGCTACATGTGCGAATGAGAAATTGCGTGAGTATATGATAAAATTACACACAGCAACAATAACCTACTCTAAACTATCTGGGTATATTTCCTCGTATCTCAGCGATGGTAAAATATCTGATGAAGAGTTTGTAATGATAATTAAAACCTACGATGAAGCATTCATAATCGTTAGTGATTCTGGTGACAATGACAAGAATAAAATAAATGGAGAATTAAATAATAATAATAAAAATAATGTCAAGTCTAAACATCATTCGGACAATTGAGAGTTATTACAGCCGATCGTCACTAACACAACTTAAAAAACTACTATGATATCAATAAGTTAGACCAATCCTGAATTCAGCGTTAATTTTCCAACTGCAATTCCTGTAAAAGAGATAGCATTAACTCAATTACGTGTTTATTATAGCTGGCCTAATATTAGATCAAAACCATTTTGTGGACTACAGCCAAATGATTCATTAGTATTCGCAAATAAAAAATAAATCTGATGGAACTCCTGATTGGAAAGTAGTTAGTATTCCAAATGACAGTTATCAGATAGAGCAAATTAATGAGGAATTCCAGCGCGGAATTAAGTACATTACTGAGAAAGATTCGGAGATAGCAATTACTGTTTACGAACCAACATTATCGTCGGTGATTGAAATACATTTTTCTGACTATGCTGTGGATATCTATCAGTATTCGATTAGATCAGTGTTAGGATGGCCTGAAGTTGCACCGGCCTATCAGGTTCCACTAGAACCAAAGAGTTCCGACTCGTCACAGATGTTAAAAAATTTATAATTTCCAGAATATTGAAACGTAGAAGAAGCTTATAAATAGAAATTTTATTCTGGTACTGAAAGAGTGGTGCATTATTATAGAGATCGAATACCAGGATATTTTATAAAATATATTGATGACAGGAAGGTGAGCAACACTAAATATTGATCTAATAAATTATTATGCTAATACGATTAAATCTGAACATGAACGTGTATTTAGAAATCTACAAAATTTACTTTTAAGTATTAAAGGTTCTTACCATGATGCTGTAAAAAATCAAATAATTGAATCAATACAACATTTGAATCAAGTTGCTTCAGACCTAGAGTTCATGAATAATGTTTTTGTTAACAGAGAGAAAAGATTAGTACTACCACCACCAATTCGAAATACATTTATAAAGATAGAATAATTAACGAAGATGATCCAAATCAACGTATTCCAGCCAATCGCTTTTTCACAAAAGCTTTTCTTAAATATTTTGGAATTACAAGAGAACAATTACCAACATTTATAATACCTGGATTTAACGCCGAGGAAGTAAAAAACATCAGCTAGTGATCTTATTGATGAACACTTTAAAATAATATGATTCATGGAAAAAATTAATATCGTTTCAAACTGTTCTCAGATATAATAATAACCCATATGGAATAGGACATCATATTTCACCTAATATTGTTAATATAACATCCACCATCTCACTGAATCTAGTATGCGATATAATTGACAGTAGCTACCACGTTCTAAGTCTAACCAAGCTCAAACACCTCCAGGGTGGCTTATTGTATCTGAGCCAATAAATCTAGTCTACCCGCGTATTCATAATCCATTATTGTCAAGAACGAATTTTTAACTCCCAAATAAGGATGGAAATATAATTGATGTGAGAAACGAAACTCTTTATATTAATTTATACATTCGCTCGTAGATTGGTCTGGATAAAATATTTGGTTAACGTCCTTGACAGTCCGGAGCAGCAGGGAGGGTGAAGGGCAACAATTGAGTCTATTTACAAGTAAAAGAAATCGTAAAAATATAAGTCAATAATTGGATAACAAAACTGAGCTAACCTCATGATTTTATTATACGGTTAAGTACTTAACTGTATGGAAATAGAAAAGTTAGAGACTTTGGTTTAGCGTTATTCACCTTTTTATCTTTATTTTATATAGAAAATTTGCTCGAAAAATAAGTTTGTAGTGTACACCCTCCCTGCTGCTTTACCTGTACATGAGAAACACAAAATACGTATCTTGTATGTATCTTCGTCTCCATTTATGTTTATTTGAATATGTATTTCTTATCATGCGTTTGATAAACTGAGTCACACCCTCCCTGCTGCTTTACCTGTACATGAGAAACACAAAATACGTATCTTGTATGTATCTTCGTCTCCATTTATGTTTATCTGAATATGTATTTCTTATCATGCGTTTGATAAACTGAGTCCTGCTCACCTTAATAATTCATTTTCTGTGCTTCTTAGATCCAGCCAAAACAATGGTGCTCTGAGCGAATATTCTCACTGATATTACTAATCTCTTTGCTTTTGATTTGCTGTTTATCTGGAAAAGTTGAAAATTAGTTTTTTGATTGTATAAACCATTGATTAATTATTATGTTACAAGCCTGGAGTCTTTTGCTTTACCGACCGGTGTCAAAACACTGGCTCAAATCCCGCTAGAAGTAATAAGTTTTACCCCATATTTCCAAAGATTTCTATACAACTTCAGTTGTAAGTTGGAAAGCCCGGCGTGTCCATTATATACATAAATTTTACAGTAATCAATACAAGACCACATTATTTACAACTTGCAAATTAGCGATCAAACGCACATCCTCAGTCTCTCTACATTAACTTTCCGTTCCGCTAGTAATGCACACCGTAGAAACTGTATAACTATCCCTAATACGAGGGATTATTTTAACTGCCCACCTGAGGCCAGTTGATCTACCGTTTCAAGGCACATCACACCAGTAAACCTACATCACATTCACCACTATGACAACATAGACGGTATCTTCCGAGTCCTTTCTCATTTATCCCATTGTGTAATTTACCGGTTTACTACCATAAATAATGCCGCTGCAGTCACAACACCGATGTAAACCATTAGTTTTTATTAAGTACTATATCACGTTAGGCTCACTCATGCGGATTGGGTCTGAGTTCGCTATTCATTGGTCATGGCATCTTAGAAACTCACTAACACTTTCTCTCCGTGACGTTTGCTCCTAATAATTGACTAATTATTTCATGCTAAGGAATATTTCCCACTGCAACGAATTCCAATAATCAAGCAAGTAATCACACAAACCTACAAATTGCTTAAACTAAATGCGCATCTCCTTCATTTTATTACAATATAACCCTATCCAACACACATGTTGAATTGTGGATTAATTATAATTGTTTCTGTCACTAAATGTATATATTTTTCAGGATAAAGGTTTATGTCGACATATTATCACTAATCTTTCAAAAAACAAGTAAAACAATTAAGTTTATATTAGTAGATAAATCAATCACTCTCTCTCTTATTACATGATCGTATAGTAAAGAAATTTCATTAAAACTTCTGATTGATAGACTTATTCATTATCCAAATCAGGTTTTACTTGACAAAAGAAACTTCACGTGGTATTCCAATATCTTTAAGATTTGCATCAAACTGAATTCCTTTAGTACCAATGTTCTGCTCACTGACTGCATCTAATCTCATATTTAGTTTTTTTATTAATATCACCTTTTCTGTTTTATTTCTTCTCACGTAAGTAGTAGCCAAAAATCTGTCAATGCCAAGAAAATATAATAAACATTTAGTTTACAAATATTCTCTGTGCCGTTTGAAATTGTTATATCACTTAAAATGATTCTTCATATGGTTTCTTAAACTGAAAAAGCACATTATTTTCTTTGATCTGCAAACCAAACCGACTAGATCTGAAGAATATTTTAAGTTATCTATTCAGATTGTCTGAATAAGTTCGGTTAGACCTTGCGGTACGCCTTTGCTTTGCTCGTATTTATTTGCTAACAGGGTTATTTCACTGCTTAGAACATACTTGCAAAAATGTGTTCTCTTCAAGCACTGCTTTTCACGGAAATCTGTATAAAATTTCACCTTGAACAAAGAAATAAGAATTATTTGTTCATTGGAATTATGATAAAACATAACAAAGCATTAAGTTTAGCTGCTTAATACTAGTTAGAACATTGTAAGTTTGAACAGAAGAACAAAGATTAAAATCCGCCTACAAAGAACGTAATTTCTAAGTAATCAAGTCTTGTTTGTTTAATACTTGTCTGTAGTAATCGAGTGATTTCAGCTTGTTTTCATTAATGTAATTTTTGTGCTTTATTGAAGTAACAGATTTTGCAAACATTATTATGTAAGCCATTATTCTTTTTAAGATTATGTTACCAATGGAATAATTTTTGACTTGATGTTTAAGATTAAATTTAGAGATTTTTCTGAGTAGTTGAAACAAAATTTATGTCATAAATATCTAGTTTATTTAATTACCGATATAGATTTGTTTTGTGAACTTCTAAAAGTTTCCCATGTCAAGATAGAATTCAAATTTGATTTTACATCAGCAAGACAAATGCCCTGCTTATGTCAATATCAATTGGCAAATTTGTGATCAGAAAGTATTTTGTATTAAGGACATGACCAATAGGAATATAATTGATGTTGACCCGCGTCGAAATGATTATAGAAATATGATGGATAGATAGATGGGGGAGGGGCGGGGTGATAGTGAATGAGTGCGAAAGGTTACATTGATAGATCATTGAGTTAAATATACATACAATATGCACATTTATCTATCTGTGCTGAGCGTCATGTATATGCCGTAGGAACGAGATATACATGCACGCACAATCAGTTAGATGGCTACAACTGTTTACTTTTTTTATCCGTTTCTTTCAGTATTACCTTACACTGTTTAAGCCACCTACATTGCTAGAAACAAATCTAAAAGTATAATTGACCTTAGAATTTACATCAATGAACATAATTTAAGAAGAATGTGTTTTGCACAGAGCCGAGTCCAAAGCTACATATAATTGCCACCGTCGTATCTCAGGAAGTATGTAAACTGGTTTTACAAGCACTGCAGGCTTTAACTAGACATTTTACCTATTGTCATACACTCAACTTCGAAGTTTTCTACTTTTCAATCAATGCAGTGAGTTGGAGCTTATCGTACTCGTAAGAAGAACTTAATCAAAATATAAAGAGTGAGAAAGAAAATATAGTTTATAGGTATCGTAAAGTGTAAATGTCCACATGCTTACCAACATAGCACAAGCACGGAAAGAAATTTATCATAGAGATTAAATACGATAAGGTGTGAATGACTTAATGAAACAAATGTTAAAATCTTATTAATTATAGCTCACTTTATATAACTCTTTGTTAGTATCTACGTCATCTACTCTTAACTTTATGGCATCTACTCATTAAAATTGTGATTATCGGTCTGTTAGAATGCCACATCCACTCATTAAAATTTTGATTAATAGTTTGTTACAATGCAGCATTTGCTCATTAAAAGTTTGAATATCAGTCTGTTAGAATGCGGCGTCTACTCATTAAAAATTTAGTGATCAGTCTGTTAAGATGCGGCATCTACTCATTTAAAGTTTAATTATTACTCTATTAGAATGGGGCATCTACTTATTAAAAATTTGATTATCAGTCTGTTAGCATGCGGCATCTACTTATAAAAGTTTTGATTCTTAGTCTGTTAGAATGAAGCATCTACCCACTAAAACCTTGAGTATGCTTTGTTAGAATGCGGCATCTAATCATTAAAATTGTGATTTTCTGTCTGTTAGAATGCGGCATCGACTGATTAAAATTTTTATTATCAATCTCATGGGACTTTATAGAAGCCTAACTTTTTTAACTTCCAGAACCACCTTCAACTTTAGTAAGGTATTGCGGAAACAGTTTTGAACTTATAGGGATTCTAAGTTGAATAACCTGTCTTATTGATTGCAAGCCAGAAGAAAATGCATGTTGAATACTTAGTTATTGCTATATCTATTATATAATCGAAAATATTAAATAATACGCTGACCAAGTATTTAAAACTGAAGTAGTACATGGAGCAAGGATTACGTCCAAGGAAGCCGAATAAAGGCTGAAAGATCACATTCCCTCGACGATGCATTAAGTGTAAATTAAACTTGAAAATAAAAACAATATAGTGTTGACAAGTTGATATTTAGAAAACAATGAATACATGTAACGAGCGAACAATAATAATTAATGATCAGGGTTTAGTTTTGGACGTCTACCGTTCTTTAATCAAATAAAAATAAATAAATATAAAAATAAAAATAAAAAAATGATTTTTAAACCTGAGAGTGATCTAACAATGCGTTTGTAAATCAGATTGTTGAAAGTACACTTGCCAACTAATCCGACAATAACCTCACAAATACAAATACATATGATCATTAAGAACAACAAATTCAAGTCTCGCTTCAACAGATTAAGGACTTGCAGCGTAGAAATACTCCAATTGCAAAATATATCAATGAATAAGTTGACACTTTAATGGATTTCTGGCACGAAAAATCGTAGATATTATTGCTTTATGTGATGCCGACACCAATATTTGAAAGCATCATTCTCCTGTTTCCTGATATAGGAAATGCAGGTTCAACTTAATTAAATGTTTCTAAGTCTGAAAACACTGATTGAAGACCTGGCAAGAATAGTTGGTCTGACATGTAAAAGTGTTGCTTGAGAAAGCAGATTAGTTCGACGCGAATCCAAACTTTCAGCATCGTAATACAAGTTAAAAGACAAAACGTGACACTGAATTTGTTTATAGATAACATTCAGAGTGGAGGAAACTCATATTTCTCTCTCTCTCTCTGTGAGGGTTTGAATGTTATACAGTGGTCACTGCATGTAAATAGGATAAAATCATACCACTTCTGATCATGGTTTGTATAGGTTGTTTAGAATTGTATTGCATTAGAAAATATAAAACAAATAACCACCATGTGCAAAATGTTGCACAATCTTGTTTGGTTTCAACCAGCAGTTATATTCGTTAAGGGTGTAAATGTTACCTACATGTAAATGAAATGAAAAATTGATTTTTTTCCTTTCTAAATGTTAAGTTTGCTTTCAACATCGTAACATGAAATAAAAATTATCTTTCTAAATATTCTAATTCACTTTCTATAATACATTCAACGTATTTAAAACTCATTCCGAGAACACAATATTTGTATAAACGCTATTAGGTGTACGCACGGTCAAAAGGATCCATGTCTCGATTATTTCACGTCAGCCTTGATTGCAATGCCCAAAAAGGGCGATCACTATTCTAAAGAAGCTACATCGTGTATTGTTCCTAAATACCGTCGGGTAGCAATTTTGATCAGAATGAAAGTGCATATAAATATCGTCACGTGAGTTTCAAAATTTTAATTATGCTTAATCATATGTTTATCTTTTTAATATAATGTATTATATTTAAAACTTAGAAGTTGTAATACTAGGCAAAAAATTTAAATGACGTAATTTTCTAAGAGGCTGCAATGATCATATAAAGTGCGAGTATGTGACAATCGGATTTAATTACCATTCTTCTCATTAATATTCAATTTAGATTATATTAAATATTACCTGGCTATGAAAATACAACGGCAATGCTTAAAATGATATATATTGTTTTCTTAACTGTAATGTGTTCCTTGGTACCTTTTTAATCAGATGGAAAAGTCGGCGGCGTGGAAAGGTCACCAGTATGTACAGATATTTCATTTTGGTGAGGACATAGAGCAATAAGCTTAATGAGTTATCTGGAGAAGTCTTAAAAAGTTTGAAGTAGAGTACAGTTTGCTATTTCGTACTCAGAAAATAGCACGGTTAATGACGAATCATAAAGTAGATGGGAATTATATAGGATTGTTTGGATGCACGTATAAAGAAAGAGTTCTTTTTTCAAATAAAGCACTTACATGGCAAATAGTAATTTTACTAAGAGCCATACAGATAACTTTTTGTGATTATTACATTCTTCAAAGTGTGCTTTGCATGAGATGTAAAATACAAAGTCTGGGAGCAGCTGTTTATTTAATCGATTTGCAATATTTAGCACAATGTTTATATGGTTTTATTATTGAATCGACAAAATACTTTTCCATCAATCATGTAAACATATAAGCACATTTAATGTACATAGTTTGTATCGTAAGATGAATCCCAAACATGCTGGTAAAGCTGAGTGTACATTACACTACTACTGAAGTATATATGCAGGTAAATACATAAAACATTTGAAAAACTGTCAGCAGAAACAATATTGATCTCAAAGGTAAATTATAATTTGAAAGTTGGTTCAAAAGATTGACATCTATAATAATTAGGTGTATGAATATTGGAACGTACGGAAATAAACATTACAAAGTATGTTCACTTATAAATGCCATTTCAGGGACAAATAGGAAACCATATGTTAAAATTGTCCTTATGTCTCGTATTTTAGAACCAACAGTTTATGGGATACACGGAAAACTATCATTTTAAAATGGCTGGTCTAAATTTTATATGGAAAAGTTTTCGTGAACGTTTAATGGGAAAAAGGGTGGAAAGTATATGAAAGAAAGTAGCAGTATTATATATTATATATAATTGATTCATTTATCTGTCAAGACAAGGTGTGAACGCATGCAGAGTGGTTGAATCCACCGCCAACATTTCAAGCATGCTTTTTCATACTGAGTACCCCATGTATATGATGGCAGTCATTGTAGTTCATACAAAATTAATTTGTCAAATGTTTGATCGGACATAAATAGCAATTATTCATCCATCACACACTATCGTGAGGTATTAAAACGAGGAGCGATTGGCTTACACTTTATTGAGAAAACATTCCTCACAAAGACAACGGAATTGTCAGATGTTAATTGAAGAAATCTTGCAATCTTATTAAAGGAACACGCAAAAATTAAAGTTTGGCTTCAAGGAAAGGGAATCATCACAACAACAGTGTTATTTACAGTATTCAAAAGTAATTTCAGCAAAGCACATCGTACCATTAGAATCAATGTTCATTATGTGCTATTGTTTCAAGGCCTACTAGATATATCTCAAGTGCAAATGTTAGAGAAAAACTCGTATCACATTGGCCGAGTTATATGTGGGTGTTAATTGGATTTTTTAAAGTAGCTTTAACAATATTTCAGTCAATCTTTACTATATCTGCAGTGTGGCAGTTTTAAGTGATGTCATGCAAGAGTACGGTCGTTATGATGTACGGAGCTAAGAGATGGTAGCTTTAAAATGTTGACTGAAAGACAATAAATACCGGTTTGTATATATTATAGATTATATCATTCTTTAATGCGTATTATGCACGTATCTACAATTTCCTTAAACCTGCACTATAAGGATTTATCAATGACGTGTCAACACAGCTAAAATTGTTGTTGCTATTGTTGTTTAAGGAATAAGGCAACTGTTGTAAATTTTTCCTTAGGTGACACTCACCTAACTTACGATTTGTCTTTATGCCTTCATACGAGTAGAAGTGACATTGAATGCTGAAATGACCTCTTTATTCGAATCGCTTTTTTTTCCAGTATCGAGTAAGGCTTGTGAATGATATTTCACATGTTAAATATATGTTATTTTCGAAATGTTTCACATCAAAGCAAATTATTACCTTATTGGAAGCTTAGCATTTTCTTTCACTCGCTTCTAGAATCCATATTGGTCGAAAGGTTCATATTTGTTGATGCTTTAATTCTTCCTTTCCACATAATCTGGCATCCTTAAAATTAGATCTAGTTTGACCCATTTGATTACTATAAACATGGTGAGGTTTCCCGTTGTCAAGCAACATAAGGTATCCATTTCATGCATAGTTGTGCAGTGTTTTGACACAGTTATTCCCGCCATTTTATAATCCGGTGACCAAGTTTGGATTTACTAGCTGAGTATTTATCAATGTTGGACAACAGTGTTACTATATCTGTGTAGAATCCACTAACCCGTTTCATATGCACCTGGTTACTACATCTATGAGTATTACAGACCAAACACAACATGGAATTTCATTCGTGTTTAACAGCAATGCCGATGTTTGAGTGTAAGTTTTTCCACCTGCAATGAGGTCTGACTAATTGATATTGCATTTCACATTCTTTTGTTCACTGGGGGGTAAAAATCAAATTAAGGAAATAGAGCAGTATTAACAGTCATCAATGTAGAGCGATAGTTGGAACCCACTAGGGTATGCATTTATACTCATATCACATAAAACAGAATGGGTAATTTGTAAAGAGTAAAAATGATTCGACCAAGAGACAGTATTGTGAGAGTCAGAAAATATTTTATATATGTCTACTAGAAGTTTTAAGTCCGATATAATATAACTTTATTCGTGATAAACAGACGAAGTTCATTTTGAAAGGGAATGGATTGGAGCGTATTAGCATTTTAATCTCCTAGTACATGTACATTTTAAGTATTGGTATATTCTATTATAATTAAGTTTACCCAAATAATTGATAAAATCCCCACACTATTCAACAAGATCATAATATAAATAGATACAATACCTGATCACAGAGGTGTTATACTTCTGTAAAATTTGCAAGAGATCTAAGGTATAATACACAAACACGCAACGTAAGGTTTACCTGTGTGAATGTCTTTAGAAGATTCATTTGGCGATAACCCTGATCGACAAAACATCTCAAATATTCAAGAGAGATAGTCTAATTCATTGTAGATTAGCCACAGTTCTTCTAGAAAACAAATATAAAAATATATCGCATAAAGTCCTGATGTTTTGTTTATTGCTAATTAGAGAACACAAGGTTTAGAAAGAAATGCGTATGGTAGCCATTATGTATATTTTAATCCAAAATAGTAAAATTTGAGAATAGTAGATGTTAGTTTCTACTTTGAGAAAAGTCTCTAACAGACGTACTCGTTCGCTCGTCCACATTCATAATAACATTGTGAGTTATGATATCTCATGTGATTTTGGAGCTGACATAAGTATTATATTTGGTATACAGTTTCTCCACCCGGTTGGCTTAACTCCAGAGTAATGTCACGGATATGAATTGGTGTCGTTAAGAATATTGTTACGTATCTGCTCGTTCAAAGCAAAATAAAGAAAGTGAAAACAAAAAAAGAAAGCTTTGTAAATTTTAACAAAAAAATTATTTTCCTAGAAAACATGGAAAGAAATGTAATATATAAAACAAGACTTACGATTTACGGAATCGATCGAAAAGTTTGTTCTAAAGATAAACATAAGTCCTGTAAAAAGTTCTAAACACAGTCTGAAGTTCAGTTCCGGTACAAAATGACGGATGATGACGTCAGACGAAGGATAACAGAAAAATCCAGAATTTACACAGTAAAGCACAGTTCGTATTATTCCGTTCCAATTTAGAGTATTTTCGTAAAATGTCTTTGTCCAAATCAGTAATATTGTTCTCCAGAAAAACAATTATTCAGAAAAACGAATTAAAATTAGCTTCTCTAACAAAATACATGTTGTTCTACGTAACAATAAGAACAGACAACTCTTCCTAAGACAAAAATACCATTTTTTTAGGTAATAGAAGTTGTATAACTCTTAGATGTTACAATAAACTCCAACTCTGACTTTACGATTCTACGACTGTGTATGACTCGGAATGTCTTGTTGTTTTGGAAATTATAGTGGTATATGCATGGGCGTTTGCTTGACGACTTTTATGTTAAAGCCCCGAAAGGGACTAGAGATCCCACATGGAGGGTGGGACTCCAAATTAAAACCTCCCATGTGGTTGGCCGTCAGCCCGGGTCCACAGAAAGGCACATGGTCCAGGGCTTAAGACCTTGACATTCACACGACGACTCGCACAGGAAGAACATCACCCAAGCCAGCAGCACGAAGAAAAGCACAAAGAGAGCCACCAGCCACCAGCCCAGCAATGCCTGAAACGAGAGAAGAAAAAAACCCACCCCCTCCCCAAACAAACAACAAAACAGAAACAAGACAAGACAAACGAACATTAACAAAAAGAACCACGGCAGCAGATCATTACTCTACATAGGCTTGCAGAGCTCAGAGTCCCACCCACAACTATTCCCTAGCGCCTGTTTGCGGAACCAATTGTCACATAATACAAACAAAGAAACAATTCAGGATAAGCCATGGTAGTAAATCGTCGATCCGCACGTGCTTGCAGAGCTCCGGATACCACCCAGATGTTTGCTAGTATATTTTCTCTAGCACCTGTTGGAATGGCCACATATAACAAACAATTAAACAATGCATAACAAAGAAATATAAAGTTGTTAGAAGGTTGCCCTAAAGCCCTTAAAGGGGATGGTTTATAAGGGTTATTGTTTTGGTCTTAATAGGGCTCCAGGGCGTAGCAGCTGTAATGTAGTGAAGTTTGATCAGTTCCACCGTAATTCTTGAAGTACTTAAGGTATCGATGAACCTGGAGTAGGTTGCCCCAGAGCCCTTATAGGGGATGTTTTATAAGGGTTTTTGGTTTGAGCAGGGCTCCAGGGCGTAGCAGCAGTAATGAAGCGAAGTTTGATTAGTTGCACCGTAGTTCTTGGAGTGCTTATTATATCGATGAAACTGAAGTAGGTTGCCCCAGAGCCCTTATAGGGGATGGTGCATGAGGGTTTTTGGTTTGAATAGGGCTCCAGGGCGTAGCAGCATCAAAGTAGTGGTTGTTGATCCATCCCACCGTAGTATGCACCAAAGCTGTAGAAATACACCAGCAGCATGCAATCATTTTGTCATGGTTAAGTATAACCAGGAATATTAAATTTAAGTAAAGCCAAAGACGAGTTTATCTCATACGGGTAAAATAGACCCGAATTGTGAATACACCTAGATTGGAAAAAAGTTTAATGATTTGTACACTAAGCGTAAAATTTTCTGAAGATAATTCAAATGAATGGGGCTAATGTGTCCCTTAATCATTTTTTTTCAAAGTTGGTATAAAGGAGAATTATATTAACAATATACCAATCAGGCTTTTCAGGGCCATATGAGAGTTATCAGCAAAAAAGGGCTCAAGTGGGTCAAAAATAGAGCACAATATAATAATAATAAAAAGAAAACAAGACAAGGCTGAGAATCAGCGTATTTTTATCTATACTGTGCTGGTAGCTTTCCACTAGGTATATCTGCTTTTATGACTTGAAGTTTACAATATTGTGATTACTTGGAGTGCACCGCCATTTTTGCCATGACTTATCTTGGTTATATGCTGGTTTGAGAGGCAAAGGAGTATACATATGCTTACATACGAGGCAAAGAGGTATAAAATAAAATTTCCATTAAACATGACTGACAAGCAATAATCTAGTTATCTACTAGAATTAAGTACTGAACAGGATAATAAAAGTACAACGTCCTGAAAATGCATGATTGCATATTCAATCAACAATCTTTCATTTTTGATGGTAACTGGATTCCAAAGAGGAAACTTCGTATATGTTTGGCATAAATTGGATATTAAACAGAACAGCACTCAACCAGTATTACAATGTGATAGATATCATCCGACTTGTGTGTATCCATCAGTTTAACATATCTTACCATAACGTTTAACGTTTTCTTATTTGCATTGAGCAAAATTCTCCTGTATGGGACCACACAAGTACAATGGCTTTCAAGAGGCTTTTGTTTGCTATTGTTTTTACTGAAATTTCAATGGTTATATTTGCTGTTTGAAATATTGCATTAACATTAATCATTCTATAAAATAAAACACCATTGCAACCCACACAAGTATCACGAATACAATCGTGTCCATAACAACCCAACACTGAAACTATAATGGATTGTGTTTCTGAGAACGTATACCATCAGTTTTCTTAATGTACTAACATATGTAATTGTCTATCTTTTACTTAGTTCAAAAGCAATAGTTAGGTGTACTTGTTTACTTCAAGCAAAACAATTTACAAACACTTGCTTTGCGTATCTGAAAGGGCTTATTGTAAACTTCGACTTCATGGTATAATTTCCAAGCTTTGGAGCAAACCAGAGAATGAAAATTCCTAGCATGTTACTTATTTTATATATGCATGTCGATATGTTAAGATGTTTTCGGCTGTAAAAAATGGTAGATATTTGAAATATGCCCGCTGGAAATGTAAATGTTAAATTTTAAAACATGACATAAACTTTCTGAAATCATATTTTAGCAACTCGCGAAATGAACCACAGGAACGAAGTAAAAAATAATTGGGATGTGAATATATAAGTGAGAATCTGCCCAAAGGACTGTTGATAAAACTTAATATATTTACAAGGCACTTTCCTTAAAGAGATAACAGCATCACCCTTGGTAAGTTTTGGAAGAGGCTTTACCCTTTATTTCTATTGCCTATTTATAACTCAAACAAAAATTCTGCTTAGTTATAATTTTGTATTGCATATTATTAGTTAAAGTAATATTGAGCGAGGAAATGACTTCATTTATTTATTGTTCGTATGTTGCTTTTTTAATGTTCGCATGTTGGTTTTGTGTTGCTTGTGTGTTGAATGCATTTCTTTGATTTTTTTACTATATCGCCGGTCGATATTGAACCTTTCTTTTTTCACATATGACCTACTGTATGGCGCTAAAAAGCCTAAAAGTGCTGGTGCGCCGTTAAAATTAAATAAATCAATCAATCAATCCTTTGAGTAGTAATAGTTTATGGTCAGTCATGAAATCTATTATAAAAGCTTAAGATTTGGGAAGTTCTTAGACTACTTTCGCCATGTCACCCTGCCAACAAATAAGTTTTCAAAACGTTTTTAAAATATCAATAAATGAACTTTTCTTTCTGGGAGTGAAGAGAAGAAAGAAGTAAGTTTGGTAGTCGCATATGAACTTTTTACTTTGAAACTAAACAGTTTCTAAAAAAGAGGAAAATATTTAAGACTTTTTGACCGGGTCCCACGTTGTACTTTAGCACTTTGAAGGTTACCAAAATACGTTGTAATAGTCATGACAATACCGTGTTACGTGAATGTATGGTATAAAAAACGTTATTGTTAACATTTTCCTTAATGTTCTTCTCATTTGGAACACGTATTGGAGAAATATTAAATTCATTCCAGCTTATTATTTACAAATAATATCTGGTTAATTGATAATACACCCATTTAAAGCAATAATTATATTATGAGCAAGTCAAACCAGATTAAAAATGAGATTAAACCTGACGGTTACATTAGTTTGATTCTTAACTCATGTAGGAATACAACATAATTTACATTTACACTTGAAGATATTTTTCTTTAGCAAATTACAAGATTGTGGGAATTATTTCATTAAAACAAACACCAAACATTCGAAAATATTTAACAAATATAACAGAGGAATACATTTCACTAGATGACATCGTGAGAGCAAGCATAAAATATTTAAAATGGTACCAAGAGTCTATTCTGTCATCTGGCAACTGCAAATTATAAAATATTCAAATAAGCTAAACATAAATTTAAACTAAAAAATAAGTTTTGAAAAGTTTTGTTCAACTGAGCTTGCAAGTGACATATTTAAAATCATTCATGTAATTGTAAGTAATACTGAAATAAAAAATGGACGATATGAAAGTAGAGGATATTATATTGAGTATAGATATAGAAATAATAAAGAAGTCCTTCTAGATGTGAAAATGATGAAATGATCAATATGACTGTCGTGGAAGAAACAATGCTTTAGGCACTTAAGAATTTAACACAAGAATGGCATAAGAATTGATGTTGATCGTGAAAGAGCAGAGAAAATGTATATTCCAAAAACTGTAACCAATAAATGAAGATAATGGTGCGCATAGAAACGGTAATTAAAAGTGAGTTATATACAATTACAGAAACAATGGAAAGAGATAATGTTCGAGAATAGGTTGATTCAAACTAAAGAAACAAAAAGAGGAATTGGAACACGTCTAAAAAAGGCAATACAAGCATGAATTCGAAGGCAGATTTGTGTAAGTTTAGTATATAATTAAGGCGCCAGTTTTTGTTCTAATAAGACAATTTGTGTATCGTTTCCAATGTTAATTTAGCTACGTGCATTATTAAAATTTTGGTAGTGAGTTGGGATATTGTTTTGATTATTTTTACACTGAAAAACCCAATTTTTGTAGAGTTGGGACATTTTATTTATTGATTTTCACGTTTAAACAGTTTTGGTATAGTTGGAGTATCTTTTATACTAATTTTACACGGAAAAATTGTTTTGGTAGATTTGGTTTTCTATTCTCGCAATTAGTTGTACACTTATTTTGAAAATCTGAGAACTCAGCCACATCTTGAATTAGTCATTAGAGAAAACGAGTAGTACTTGCAAAGTTGGTGCACTTGTAATGGAATAAAGACCTGTACATGGATAATGCAATATATGGACAATTAGTATACCATCATTTTGTATTTTCAACCGATGTTCTTCCAATATATTTATTAACAAGCATTTTCAAAATGCCATTGTCACCTCCAATAAATGTTATAATCAAGGTATATGATAGACAACCATGATATTTCAGACTTGCCATAGCACGTTTTAAGGCGCAATCAATTTTTATATCGTTTTCGTTGTTCAAATTGCATTTAAAGATTGGCTTTACTATGACATAGGTAGGTTATATTATACAATTTCCTCTTTATATTCTCGGTTGCAACTCATACTCCATTCTCGGTCACACCTCATACTCCGATCTCAGGCACACATACTCCACCCTTGGTCATGATAGAGACAGTATAGCCTGCTAAGCGTTCGAGTTCTACAGCTGATATCTTCATACTCTTTATGGGTGCTAATAGTTCTGAAATGAATAAGAACTTTTACGGTATTATTAGTCTTGAAATCAGTCCTTCTAAGCTAACACATATTCATAAAGGCAAAACTTTGTCCTTAATGTTCAAGTTCCCCTTTAAATGTTTCGTCATATCTTTTGTCATTTGTTCCACCCATTTTATCATGAATTTAAAGATTTTCACAAACCCAGTTTGATGAAAATCAGATTTCCACAGGTACTATGCGAAGTCCTTAACGACTACTTAGAAGACATGTTCTGATGATATTTTATTATCATAATCACTGATATTATCAGTCAGTAAGATAAAGTGTCACATCTATGCAATAGTACGGCTGAAGAGGATCAATGTGTGCCAAATGATACAACTCCCATAAAAAGGTTTGAAAGATGCATTTCCATTGGCTAACACAAAGGACAACATATCTTCACGTACAACAGTGTAGATCTAACTTGAATCAGATTGTCTATAACCAATTATTTATTTTTATTCTTTCATAATACTATTAACTATAAAACCGTTTGTGAATGATGTATTGCAATCGTCATTGATGAGTAGGGCCTTTACTTCTGTGTCTGGATAGCCGTTGTACAATAATCTTCATAAACAAGAAGCCGACACAATGAGAAGAGTCATGAATGGGCCATGATATATATATATATATATATATATATATATATATATATATATATATATATATATATATATATATATATTCTGGCTATTTAAATTTCACATTGCTTTGGTGATGTGGTTGTCTTCTATAATACCTGTCTTAAGTAATTTGTTTCGGTCAGGTATGCTATTGCTGTCAATATTAATTCGAAAGCGTGCAAACATAATACTTGTGATTTGTTTTAAAACAGAATATATCAGGAAATATTATTTGTAGGTTTGTTTTTATGAATGTTGTTACTATTATTATTATTATTATTATTATTATTATTATTATTATTATTATTATTATTATTATTATTAAAAACAACAATTGCCCTTGGGTCGGTTGCTTTAGTATGTGCAATCACATCAGATTGAGAAATTTATCTCCTTCAACAATTATTTATACTTTTCCGAAAGTAGAATGAGTGGTCAGCAATATTAATTACAGTTTGGTAGGAGTAGTAGGTAGAAATTTATTTACTGTTAGAAAGTTAGTTTGCAGTAGAGTATTTTATAATCCTTTTTTGAAATATATAATTTGCTTTGCTCTGGCTGTTTAGTGAATACATGAAATTGAGTAAAATTCTAGTATTTATATGAATCCGAATGGTGTTAGACAATCATATAATTGTCTGGATTTTCACCGATTTAATTTGATTTTGAATGCCTCATTCCATTTAAATTTCTTACAATTAAATTCGAATATTTTAGCCTGGATTTATTTTACAAAGAAACCACATAAGTAATAGTTCGAAAGAAATAGAAAGGCTTTTGAAGAATCGACACATGCTGATAAAATTAAAATGTTTACCAAAATTTCTCCTATCACTCTTTCACTATATATATTTCAATAACTAGGAACATATAATTTATACTTTACTGTCTTGTTTGTCTTAGATCCTTACTTTTTATTACAAGGTAGTATCTTTTGGAACTATTGCAAAGGATAGAGGATCAAAATGGAATGGAAATGTGTATATCTATCTATCTATCTATCTATCTATCTATCTATCTATCTATCTATCTATCTATCTATCTATCTATCTATCTATCTATCTATCTACCCATCTATCTGTCTCTTTATATATATATATATATATATATATATATATATATATATATATATATATATATATATATATATATATATATATATATATATATATATATAAACTTAAACACATACATATACACTCGCACTCCTTCAATATTCATGACGTTTAGAGGTATGGAGACTATTTCATGTTTAATTTCTTTCTATTCCCAGAAGAAAAGCTTAAGAATTTGTATCGAGAAAAAATGTGACCTTGACCATTTACTAATAAAAGAATATACTTAAGTTTATGGTGGTTGGTTTGCTTCCGTTAGTCTCAAGAGACGATGGAAATGCGCCCATGAAAGGTGTCCTAGTTTGTAGTTGTGCAGCGTCTTCTGTGACTATAAAGTCCCACACGGTAGTGGCAATCCTTGATACAGTTGCTACACTTGAAGTATGAGTCAGGTCTTGGTTGGAACAGCATCCTCTTCCTCTGAGATCCTTTCTCATCGGCGAGCTGTCGTAACTTTTCCTCGCTGGCTTTCAGACCTGTGTACAGAGTATGTCGCCAGCTGGATTTGTCGAGTGCAAGCTCTTCCCAGGTGTTGACCTCGATTCCAAGAGCTTTCATATTTCATATCCTGCTTGCAGACATCCTTGAAGCGAAGATGTGGTCGTCCTATTGATCTTCTGCCTGAGGCAAGCTTAGAGTAGAGAAGGTCTTTGGGGATCCGTCCATCATCCATTCGACGCACATGGCCCAGCCATCTGATGCGACGTTGGCGGAGTGGTGTGATCATGCTGAGAAGTTTGGCCTGTTGAAACACCTCGTTGTTTGTCGCACGATCGCTCCAGGTAATCCCGAGTATGCGACGTAGTCAACGCATGTGAAATGTGAAAGGCACTCAGTCGTTTCTCCTGAGACGTGTACAGGGTCCAAGTTTCGCTGACGTTCAGGAGAGTGCTAAGCACGCAGGCACGGTACACAGAGATCTTAGTGTTTAATGTCAGCTTGCTGTTGTTCCACACTCTCTGCGGCAGTCTAGAGAGAGTTATTGACTCCTTTTCAATGCGCTTGTTGAGCTCGGCATCGAGTGAGAGGTTGTTGGTGATGGTAGAGCCAAGGTAAGTGAACCCACTGACTACTTCTAGTTTGTAGTTTGTGGTTATGCTGGGAGCGGCTGCGTCCTGAGCCATCACGTTGGTTTGCTTTAGGCTGATGGTCAACCCGAATTCATCACATGCTTTAGCAAAGCGGTCCATCAGGCATTGTAGTTCTGCTTTTGTGTGATTGACTATAGCAGCATCATCTGCAAAGAGCATGTCCCTAATGGTTACTTTCCTTACTTTGCTCATTGCCTTCAGTCGTGCCAGGTTGAACAGTCTGCCGTCTGAACGCGTGTGCAGGTAGATCCCTTCTGTGGACGTCACAAAGGCGTACTTAAGCAGGACAGCGTAGAAGATGCCAAAGAGCGTGGGGCAAGGACACAGCCTTGTTTCACTCCACTGTGGATATTGAATGGTTCGGATGATGAGCCATCATACTGCACTGTGCCTTCCATGTCTTCATGAAAGGACTGGACGATGCTTAACAGCTTTGTAGGGCATTCAATCTTCGTCAGGATTTCGAAGAGCCCGTCGATGCTGACCAGATCGAATGCTTTGGTGAGGTCTATGAAAGCCAGGAAGAGGGGTCTGTATTGTTCCCTGCATTTCTCCTGCAGTTGCCTGATGGAGAAAATCATGTCGATTGTGGACCTCTCTGCGCGGAACCCACACTGAGTCTCTGGAAACACTGTCGGCAAGCCTCTGTAGTCTGTTCAGGATGACTCTAGCGAAGACTTTTCCCACGATGCTGAGAAGTGATAGTGATATGCCCCTGTAGTTGTTGCAGTCACTTCTGTCGCCCTTGTTCTTTTACAGGGTTATGATGTTGACGTCTCTCATGTCCTGAGGCACTGCACCTTCATCCCAGCACTGGCTGAAAAGATCATAAAGGTGTGTGAACAGCACACTGCCGCCACTCTTGATGACTTCTGCTGGGATGCCATCCTTACCTGGGGCTTTACCTGTGGTCAGTTTCTCTAAAGCCAGCTTTAGTTCTGTCTCAGTCGGTTTCTCATCCAGTTTGGTTAAACAAGGGAGGTTTTCATTGGCGTTGAGGGCATTGTTAGTAACGTTATTCTCTCTGGAATACAGTGCGGAGTAGTACTCCACCCAGCTTAAGTTTATACTATATAGTAAATATATTCATATCTGTTCGTTTTGTGCAAATTTCTCTCTGAAGTGTTTGTGATTGCCTGTTATATGTAGTTCAATTAGTACACTTACTAGGTTGTTTATCTGCATTTTGTTTTCTGGACCCATAATTCTGTCCATCCACTTTCCATTCTGTTTGTCTGTTAGCTCTGGTGATCTATATATATTGCTTTGCTTTAAGACTTATTTGATTCACTATTTTCCTATCGGTATAATTAATAATGATAAGAGGTAATGATTTATTCATATTGAGTGTACTGGAGTATATACATGCATAGAAGTAACGCGTTGATGACGGTATTATTATGTGACTTTGTAGTAAATTTACTTTAATGTATCTGCAGGGAAAGCAAAAGGAATTCATTTGTTACGAAAAAGATTATTCACGAACTTTGACGAATCTGTTTTCGCAAACAGATCGCAATGTTATATTCCATGACTAGAAGGCAAGATAGAGAGAAAAGGAGGAATTCCGACTCTTAAAAAGACAAGGTTTCACGCATAATGATGTCGATATGGCTACATTTTTTTGGAAGCTCTGGCAAGCAAGAGGTAGCGGGAATTGTTGTAAAATATAGACAGACTCTCTCTGATCTGGAACCGACGAACTAAAAACATACGTAGGTTCGGCCTATTTATTTCCTGAGTGTAACATGCCAGTACCACGTGCGTCCTTTGTATCAAACCAGAAGTCTATCCTAATAAAGGCTAGTCTCCTGAACGAATGACCTTTCAAGTTTACAACCCTGGGTAATTGTTGTAAAGAAGGCTATTTCTAGTAAATCGCTAGTTATTGTTCCATTCATGTCATGAACTATTGAACCAAGGCTGTTTACGACCCTGTTTGATTCAATTGGTGACTGTTTGTAAAGGGAGCGTTTTCTAGAGAGAGAATACACAAGAAGGTGACAGGTTAATTCCTCTATATCTTAGAGGAAATTACTCCCAATACCCAATAGTTTCAACATAGTTTAGCACAACTTCGATGTTATTATTTCTTCCCAAAACTGATATCCTTATACATTGTCCTTTATGTATCAACCTAATGCACAACAAACTAAATTTCGTTCAACAACACTGGACTTGTCTATTATATTCTAGTGCTATCACATGTATCATTTATTGATAGCTTTTGACCGCTGTATGCTACTTCAGGTACTAGATATTTAAATAAAAAATAATGTTTGCATCACTTAAACAACCTCTAAATATTGAAAAATGTATTAAATGTACTATTATGTAATGCTACGTATTCTGTTCACTAATTTAGCCCATCTTCACTTAAAATTATTCGTCATCTAACAATTTGCAATACTCTGTTTTCCGAACTGACGTGTTTTCATAAATTTCTTTTTTATATGATTTGATAACCACATAAAATTTCCTTTAAAATGAAAAATTAGAAAGAACCTATTACGACAAAAATCATATTTATTTAAATCTGTGTTTCAAATATACATGTCAGTATAATTGAAACCGGATTTTAATTAAGCTTATACCTTTGTATGAGCACCGCGTTCATTTTCTTTAGCGCAGATGCTTTTGTTTACCTCAGCGTTCAATGACAAGAAAAAATGTATTTATGAAACCCAAGCCACATGAACGTTTATAAGCAGTTTTATCATATACCCAAGAGGCGTTCATATTAACAATGATTCGATGGAGTATAAATTGCTGAATGCTACATGTAATTTAGTTAGGGTAAATTGAATCAGACCTATACATAGGAGCCATCAATTGTATTGACTTTTAATAACGGTTTGAATAAATGTAATTCAAAACAAACGCATTTATGTGAATCTTCTCTACACCATCGAAGCCCAGAAACGTTGAAATCTATTTAGTTCTCTCCTTTAGTACTTGCTCATATTTACGTATTTTCTTATAATCGATTTTATACAAGATTCAAGTTTTATCGACCTACCCATTTATAAAAAAATAATATTACTGTGTTCTTGCCATGAGAAATTAATATGAGCCCTTGCACAACTTTGGTTTAAAACAGATTTTGCCACCACATAAAAATGAATTACTGAAGAAGTTGTAAAATGTTACATCTGAGTGCAATACACGATTACCATTAGGACGCAAATGTTGACTTAAACATGTTGTGGATAGTTGAAGAAATGGATTAGCTTAGCGTCTTCAATGTCTATTTTGTTATCAATCATGATATTTAAGCAATCGGAAAAAAATAATGCATGTATAGTGCACATAACACAACATCAGTCAGTCATAGTTTTCCTACATGAAATAAATAAAAACTAAATATGTTTTGTCATTCAACACCTTTGCACACATCACATACTTCCAGTCTTTATCTCACTTTAATTTCAATCTCAGTGTATACATATTAAGACAGAGATTTTCTGTAAAAGTAATAAGATCGAAAGTGTCTCTACAGTTGTATTAAAAGTAATGTTTATTTAAATTATAATGAATGTAATTTTCACAAAATATATTGAGATTAAATTTGTCTATTTTCGTGCTACAACTATGTACTATATTAATAAAAAATTGCGCCCATATAATGAAGCGCAAATTCCTCTGGTACTATACATTTTTCTTGTAAACCTATTTAGCAAACTTTGCATTCGTAATGGTGCTAATACTAATATACCAGTCTCCTAAAATGTTTCATTCACTGCGTAAACTTTAAGACTCATCGTTGTTCGAAATAAAGAAGCTTAGAAAGCGAAATAGTCTGTCACGTGACGTAGGTTTAACACACTCGGATCCAGTATTTGACAGGAGTTTCGTCATGATTTGATGTGGACGAATGCAAGCATCCAACGTGTTTCCTTATTTGGATGTTGGGGGATGCGCTCAAATTGTATATAAATTGAGAAGCAGGCTTGCCTACATTAGTCGGTTCTTATCAGTGTCAGAAGGGTTCTGTCTTTTTCTAAACAAGTAAGAATCGTCTTTGTTCGTAAATTTATTTAAAGAATAATATACGTTGCTAATGTTAGAAATTTTTCTTCGCAATGTATCAATACGTTTCATAATTCTTTCTATTTTATATTATAATTTAATGGCAGGTTAAATTGTTTTAAAGAATTTATATTCATTTATATTTATGCAAATGTTAGTAGAAAAGACGAATTAACTACCATTTTCATGTTTAGATTTAATTTTGAAATAAAGTATTCTTTAAGTAATACATAATATTGTTTAGTAATCATTTCCAAATTAGTACTTTATAAATTACATTCCTTCAAAATGATTGTTTTATTTATGGCAACTGTTTAATTTTATTCCCTTTGGCTTTCATGAATTTAATTGATATTTAATTATCTGTAATATTCTAAAATGCAAAAATTATACCAACGTATCAAGTTGGTCGGTTGGAAGGAAATTTATAATTTTATATGTATATATATCCGCATATATAAATTATTTAAATAACGTCATTTCTATCAGAATCAGAAGGACTCTCGCAGTCGTTTCTTTCAGTCGATACCGCTACATCTTGCATCGCCATTTCCCCTAAGTAGCTGTATCTACACTGTTCTGCGTAAGACATTCTGAAAATAGTCTGAATTCTCTATCTGTCTCTCTGTGTCTCTCTATGTCTTTCTCTCTGTCTGTATCTCTCTCTCTCTCTCTCAGCATGGGAAAATATATTTCTTAAGTCATGTGTAATTCATTCTCAAGGCAAGAAATGAGAAGTTAAAATCTTTATCTTAATATAAACTCTGAAACGGCAAATATTTATTATCTGCTGTTTCAACTATTTACTGTTAAACACTTTATGACCACGTGTTCCGACCTGCAACCTACGCGTGATAAATACTATAATGTACAAGACATGCAGGAACTTTTTGATACTATTCAAATCACTAGTATTTTAGATTTCCTAAAGGAAGTATATCTTTATTTTAAACTGTAACTTGTATGACCTTACACAAACTAATTTTTAACTAATGCAAATACCAACTATTATTTACATCTTTTTATCAAGATACATCATTTATATTTCCCGTTGATTGGGAACCAACATCTTTAACTGTTACCAACATTTACCATTTTATATTTAACTACTATGGATTTTTTATTATTTCGCTGGTCGATATTAAACCTTTCTTTTTACACATATGACATACTGTATGGCGCTAAATAGCCTAAAAGTGCTGGTGCGCCGTTAAAATTAAATCAATCAATCAATCAATCAATCAACTATTGTTTGTAAAATTTGTTGAATTTGCTGAATTTACAATTTAAATGGTTTGTGTTTTGTATAACATAAAGAACTGCAATATAAATTTATCTCCGTATATTCTTTGATGATCATTAATTGGTTACTAATCAAGCTTTATGATAACATCATTTAAGAATTTAAGGCTTGCCTACTTTTACGAGTAGTTTACATATGGCTTTAATTTAAAAGAACTGTAAGTTTTTTTTTTAAAAAAAAAGAAACAGCATCATTACACGGTTGTAATTGAGCTGTAGTTAAAATGACATGTATTTTGTATTTTTATAAAACGCCGAGAGAAACTGAACTGATATATTATAGAATCCTTTCCTCTTCACAGTCAGCAGAAGAGTGATAATTTTATTTTCGATATATCTGTTTTCAAAACTGCAGTTGTTTACAAATCTTGTTCCTTAATTTTGACATGTGCCTTGACATATACCTTGACATGTATTATAGAAATATATACCAAAATGTTGTGTAATTCTATATGTAATTTTAAAACTTAGGCAAGAAAGTTAAACATTTGGTCTGACAGCCTACGTTGCATGAAGTCTGTCGCTGTTACAAATGACAAATAAGAATGATATTTAACCTTTTCAGCAAATTATGAAGGTTAATTCAGATTACGGAGGTACAAGATGAACAAGTGTATAAGTTTGTAAGATCAGTACAACATAGTAAAGCAACATCAATCGGTCTTGCCCTTATTTTTGTTTATGTTGACAAGTTTTCTTTCATAGAATGCGCACATTCGAAAACGTTATTAGATTAACATGATTAAAAACCTTGGTTGGGACAAGATGCCCTAAGTTGCAAAAACGAAAGCAAAACATCATAGGTAAGTTTAAAAATCACTTTTCTCAAAGGTAGCTTTTGTAGGAAAAGGAACACTTGCCACAGTTTAGAAATTCATTCAGGATCTTTAAAACGCATACATTCGTAATTTCTATCTATCTATTTATCTATCTATCCATCTATCTATCTATCTATCTATCTATCTATCTATCTATCTATCTATCTATCTATCTATCTATCTATCTATCTATCTATCTATCTATCTATCTATCTATCTATCTATCTATCTATCTATCTATCTATCTATCTATCTAAAGAGAGAGAGAGAGAAAGACTATTACGTACATGTAGTCACTATTGCTCCTAATACCTTGCTGAATCAGAGTCATTGCTGAAGATACTGATTAAATTATACGAAAAGATATGCTCTATTTCCTGTCTATATTCTTAAACGTGTTTTGTGGTTTGGATTTTTAACGTAGCTTTAACAATTTTTCAGTCACATCGCTACGATATCTGCAGTGTGGTAGTTAATTATGATGTCTAGCACTGGGCCAACATGCCGCAGACATATTGTATGATGTCCCGCCCATTCACATTATTCTGACACTAGTTGACCAGTCGTTGCACTAACCTCTTAATAGAAGGCGCAAAGCGAGGCAGCTATAAACATCATTTTAATTGTTCTTTAATCGGACTCTTCCTGGGTTTTGAACTCGCAACCTCATGCTTCCTCAAGGCCATTGGAGCGGTCGTTATGAAACATAGGTTATATTATATAGGGCAGGAACTTATATTTAGTTATCACTCAGGTAAAAAGTCTTGATGTCAACAAATTATTGTATTTATCGTGATTACCAGACATACGCAATTTGACAATGTAGGAATATAAACTTAAAAAAAATCATGACGTATTCACTTCTTCTCGTCAAAAGGACATCATCCTATGGACAGCTTCCTTATCTGGATGACTGGAAGGAGCGATAAATTTATTTAAGTAACTGAATTCTTTTCACGCTTCTTTTTTTACGTGATTTGAACTTGTTAATCGCTTACAAAAGAAAACCATCTGTTTAGATTTGGGCCAAAGACGTAGATATGTGTGCTAAGAAATATAATCTTTATCTCCTTCCCTTAGTGTACTGTCCATAAAGACTATTGTACATATTTGCTTTCGAAAATAACATTTTGTTTGAATGACGAAATAATAATATACGAAATAATTCTATATAAACTAATACAAATGCTTTCATGCTTATGCAAATCATACTTACCCTTTAATCTTTAATGGAACTATAGTATCGTATTCCTATAAACCTTTCTTTTGTATGTAACTTTGAAAATATAATTGACTAATGTTTCCAACACATATTACAGCATTTTGTAAACCTTATTATGTTTCTTTCTGCTTTTCCAGTACATCAAATTATTTCTGTTGCTTAGTCAGTTTATTTTCTAGTACATAGAATTTACTAATTTGGGTTTTGTATTGATCTTACAAACTTGAATTTATATCACAACAAATCTGTGCTACGTGATTCTAATATTAAATAACTATTGTTTTCCTGAATTTTAAAAGGAAAATGTGATTTGGGTTCATGGTAAATTCTTCGTTTTTAATATCACATCCACGTAAAAAATAAAGAAATATGAAGCATTTAATAATTGTTTTGGCAATGTCTCATTTCCTTTGACCTTTTACATAGCTAAACATAGGAAAATGATAGCTTGGACTACTACTACCAATGTCATGATTCCTTCTGCTACCAACCGTTGATGTTGAGGTAAGGTTTAAAAATGACAATAATAATTCTGTCCGATAACAAGTTTAGTATGGGCTATGATATTACTATTTTAATGAACATGTTGGCTTGCAATCAGAAACGAAGGACTGTAAAGGATACAGTGATTCATTGGGATTGAATATGGTCAGCTCAAATCAGAAACAAAGGATTGTATAGGCTATAGTGTCACAATTTGAATGAATATGACAACTTTTAATCACTTATTATAATAGCCTTGATATTACCTTTGTGTTGAATATGATAGCCTCAAAATCAAGTATTGCATTTGTTAAGATTTTGAATTCGGGACAAATATGGTACATTCCAATCAGTTATCAGGGATTATAATGGCAATCATATTACATTTGGGACGAACATGGTCGCCTCCAATTAGCTATCATGGATTGGTATGGATGCATATGGTCTCCTCCAATCACTTATCAAGGATTGTTATGGCAAATGATATTACCTTTGGGATAAATATAAACATCATACCAATCATAGGAATAGAGAAAGATTGAAAATCCAATTAAATAAAGTGATTGTAAGTGATATTAAATCATATATAGTAACAATATGTAAACACAAATGTATAAATCCTTGGCATAGATCCAAGACCGCATCAGTTGTTTTAAATATGTTGATAATAAATGAATGGGAGACACCGACCTGAGTCACAATAGATACCATATGGAAAATGTTAACTAATTAGTACCGCATAAAAAACTGATCATGCTAGCGGTATAATTGTCAGCGCTATGTATAGTTAAGTTCTATTTTTTGATTAACCATTGTCCATGATTGAGGGCAGATTTTGTGTTTACATAGCTATTTCTATGATTCCAAACGTTAATAGGATATTTACATGTACTTCAATTTAAGTTCAATAACTGTTTTATTTTCGTTCAAAATTATATTCCGTCTTAGGCCAAGTGAAATTAGTATATATACTGGAAAGCAACTAGTGTGCATGCCTATTTCAGATCAGTCTTTGGAACTCAAAACTCAATAATCAAAGTTTTCAGTTGTGTTCAGATTTAATTTGAGGTGAATAATGTATTTAAATTACTCTTTGAAAGTATAAAGTTTTATATAGTGTTGTGATTTTAAAGCACTACTTGGTGATTATTGTTAATTAATTTAGAAAACATTTTGCATCATATCAATGTAGCACATATAAGATATTTTGGCCATGAGACAGGACAGGTTGTAGAGTTGTGTAAATGCAGATTCCCTGGGTTGATGAGCCAATGGAGTTTCTCAGCTGGATAGAGAAGAATATCCCGAACAGTGTAGATGATTGCCACCACTACTTGTTTCAAAAGGTTCTGGATCATGCTGAGGGGCTTTGGCGGGCATCCAATCTCTTCTAGCAGCATTTACTTCCATCTTCCGCTGACATGGTCGAAAGGGATGAGAGTTCAGTGCTGCCTGTGTAGAGTGACCTTCACTGTACTTGACACTCTGTTTGCAGTTTTCTAAGTGAGAAAATCAGGTTGATGGTGGACCTTCTACTTTCAAACTACATTGTGACAGTTATCTACAATGATCTAATTGTTATATCTTGTCGTTCTCTCTGGTCCAAAATACACATTTCTCTCGAGTCATGTTCAGTTGAGTAAATGTCGGTTTCATGATTTTGGATAATCTTATAGTACAATATTTCTTATGTGGAGATTAGCTCTTTCTTAATTTGTATCCGAATCTTTTTCGTATCAGCAGTTAGCAAATGCATGTCCCTTATTGCATAAACCATTTTCAGTTTCAAATGATTCTGTAAATGAAATAGCTGCTGTGCCATCTGTTCTGTAACATCTGAGGTATAAAAGACAGTGATAACACCCATGGCATCCACTCTGTATTAAGCATCCTCATTAGTTGCTCAGCAGACTCATCCAGCTCATAAGTAGCAAAAGAAGGTTTTTCATAACTTATTATATCTTCTGTGGATTTGTGAAGCGACCAGGCCACCTCAGAGGCGAAGGGTGCGACATGATTTAATTCATAAACTCTTTCCAAGTCTGCTTACTATCAGATATTTGTCGTCATAACAATGACCGGATTTTAGTGTATATTATTTGCTTAGTACCAGAACTGTTATCCTCACAATGTCTTTATTGCTGATATTTACTAATGTTATGTCACACACAATTATCTGCAGGACTTGTCAATAGCGTATATGCTGTTGCATATAATTTTAAAGAATGTTTTTTTGTTTGTGAGTCTGTTAAATTTACTGAAAGGTTCAACGAGCAAAGCTAGTTTTAACTAAAGTTTGAAAACTTTTTAAGTGCGGTCATTTCATACAATACGCTGCTGTTTGAATGTGATCTTTAAAGGGATGACATATTATTAATCTGTCTTTAAATGTAAATTGCGGTAACTGTAGATTACATCACTAACAAATTATTGATTTGTTTTGGTAATACGAATAAAGACCATTGCAATAATCACAGCAGGAATAATTACACAAACATTACGTGTTGTCAGTGCTTCGTGCTTAAAAGGACTTAATTATCTGCATTGCACAACCGACATATGTAATCAGACGATTACTTTATTTGCGTGTGGTTGACCTTTGAAAGATTTATTGATTGAATCCGCGTGATATCAATGCTCTCAGGCGGGATATCCAGTGACCAGGATAAGAGAAGTATTCTGCAACGCACTAGCTTCGTGTAACGTTTTATTTTTTCCGACTTACTAAAGGCTTCAAATCTAATATATCTCTCGATAAATTACATTTTTCGTGTATGAGGCTAAAGTTAAAGCCTAAATCAATATTTGTACCCTTGGCAGTTCCATTGATATGGCTTTAGTCTATGTTTGTGTGCGTGTGTGTGTATGTGTGCGTGCGATTTTCAATCTTACGGCACAATATCTGCAGAGTTACAGTTTATAGTGATGTCGAACACTGAGGGCATCACACCGCAGACATCACTATATCCTGACACCAGGCCGACAAGTCATTACACTGACCACCTAGCGTCTAGAGAGGCAACTATTAGCACAATTGTATAAGTCTCTGATGGTAGACTTCTTCATTGAATAAAATGATATTGACTTTATGACTTACGGATAAAATCCGCATTTTAGCCACATTTGTCTGGATACAGTGACCGGACTATTATTATATAGCACTACAGTGAAAGGACTATTATTATATATCACTACAGTGATAAGACTATTATTATATACCACTACAGTGACCGGACTATTATTATATACCACTAACGGTCTTTTGGTCAAGCTCCAAAAATGTTGACAAGATCTATAACAGATTATATAGAAGATGTCATGAAACTCAAAACCCTACTCTTTAGAAATTTTGATCATTAATATATTGTCTAATCGTTGAAGGCCAACATAATCAGGAAAATATTTACCTGAACTTCATTTGCATGCTGATGCAGAAAGGTTTAGTCAGAGAACACGTGAAGAAGTAGGGTTTAACTATTAGTTGAAATGCTGAAACAACTGCTTGCAAGAAGGTAAATATCGTTGCTATACAATGAAACTGTCTATGATTTTCATGTGTCTGCTTTGTCATGTACCTATACGACCACAAATCACTTCTCAAGTTATGTTATGTTTTTAGCGATCATGGTGTGCTGTATATGGCGCACATTTGTAAGATAAAATTCTACCATATAAAAATACTATGCGTTGCTCAAACCATAAATAATGAGAGAAATGAGAGTTTTATGAGATTCTTCCGTAATAAACGTTTCTGAAGTAAACATATTTGATATTTTTATGCTGTGTAGTCATTTACAAACGTGTTTATAGCCCTGATGTAAGCTGCTATTAGATTAGATAAATTTATGTCTTAGCTACTGATACTCTGATAGCAGAAAAATTGTATCATGAAATCCATTTAACTCTAACATAAAAGACATTGATATCTGCTACAAGTATCACGAATTTCCATTAATATAAACCAGTTGACAGTATTTTATGCAAGGGACATATGTATAATTTAAGCTTGATGAGGATCAATGTGAGTGTTATATACATTTTTGCACCAATTAGACATTCTTGGTTCCAAAATGTCTTGATAATTATATTTGTTTATGTCTCTCCTTTGATGTCAAGCTGTATATGGTGCAATACTTCTACTTAGCGAGATTTTGCCACATTACTTACTACTAAAATGGATGAACACGACCTTGAAAAAACTATTTTCAGTTGTTTTAATAGCAGCAGATTTGGAAACAGTAAAGCAGCAAACAGGTTCAAAATCTGTTCAGGCAAAGAATAGTGATAACAAGAAATAAAGATTTAAATGGCAAGTGGATTATACAAAAAACTAAATATTTAACGAGAAATAAATTACCTTTAGATTATTTGTTACATCTAGTTCCTGAGGTGATATCTCAAATTAGTAAGTTAAATTAAAAATAATAATGGCAATATCTCGTATACAGTTGAATGTTGATTTCACACAATCAAAGGTAAGTAATAGTATTTTGCACTATGCTGATCATTTAACCTAGAAATATTTGTATCTCCATCAAATCAGTTTGAACAACTTTATAGCTTATTAACTTTATAAAGAGTGAACATAAAAAATCCGCTCGCTAATCATTAAAATTGTATTATATTAAATATGATGTTTATTAGGTATATTATAATCTATGCAGTTTTTCCACTAACCGATGGTTTAACTTTAACTGTAGCTTCCTTTTGCTATATAATTCAACATACTGCAGTTGAAGATATTAAGCACGAACTAATTAAAATAATTGACAGAGATAGATATTTGATTAATATAGAAAATTAAAACGGATGTAAAGTTTAAAGGTCAGTTAATATATCACATAAACAACATTTACTTATTCAAACTAACTAGTAAATAATATTTATTTTGCATACCAATTTTATTCAGATTTATTGGAATACATTGTGCAAAAATGAAACCAATTCAAAAGTTGGGGATAGTTATCAGGGAAGGTAACGTCACAAAAGTAGAAGTCCGGTTATTAGCACCATGAAAACAGATCTCAAGACCGAATGAACACGAAAGAAGAACTGTAAAATGAATGAAGAGAACACTAATGGAAACTTAGAAGATGGACAATCAACACACCATTTTATTACATTGGTGGACTACCTATTGTTCAAAATCTACCTTGCTTAGTTCCTTTAAGGATATATTATTTAATATTAATAAATAGTGAGCAAGTACTGTAAGCAGAAGTTAGGAATGTAAGTGAAAGATATTAATGCTACCTGTCTTCAATTTTTAAACTTTTAAACAAAGAAATAAATAAGGTTTCATTGAAAAGCATCCAGCCATTACTTTTTTAGATTTTGAGTGTTGTTATCGTTATATGGTTTATATGAAACGTTTGATAATCATTTATATTAGAAACAGATCCATCTATCAAAAATAACTTTTAAAGTTTTTTTTTAAAGTTAATAAGATCAACTGGGTAACCATTTATAGACAAGCATGGTTTCTTAGTATAAATATTTTTATTTGAATAGATTAGTTTAATGAATCTATTATCCCATAACAATGATAAAGTTCCCCTTATGTAAAAATTAGCATATCTACGAGGGTTTCTCTTTCTTTTTCGAAAACTGTAACAGGTGTTATATATTATGTCTTGTTTGTACTTTTTCCGTTCTGATGGAGAATTTTCGGTCTCGTGAACTAATTCACTGATATTTAGTGATATATTACATTAATATTTAAAATAACTTATTTTATTATAACTTAAATGGTAATTTATTAAACCAATAAGAGCATATTGTCTAAATTATTCTATAATGTCCTCTTTATATGATGTAGATGAGTGTTTGTAGTCATTTTATTAGGTTACAGACACCAATAGTAAAGTGAAAGATAATCAAACTATTATGTCACAAACGATGTTCAAATATTGAGTTTAGAATTGAGAGGTTCTAATTTAATTGGCTCAACTCGCTGGTATTTCCGTTCTTTTTCGGAAGTGCTCCATAAGTAGAAATATTATATATTCGACGTAAACCTTTGGTGACTAATCTAATAACAACACCCACGCGTGGAGGACAAATAGATTAAAGAGGTAATGAACAGAGACAGGTCCGTCTTTATATATGGATCTGAGGAGAAAAAGGGTGCATTATATAACAGTATGTCTTGTGTAAAATTTGTTTATCAACTGGTGAGCTGGGCCATGTTAAGGGACGAACTTGTGCCGAAGAGAAACCCAGTTGTTGTAGATTTCCATATTAATTGGTAAGCATACGACACAAACATGCAAATGTGTACGTAGGGTAAGAAATACATACTATATAAAGCTATACCATTTATTGAATCATATCAACTCAAAAGGAGAATATCATATCTAATAGGGATTACCTACCGTATCTCTCGAGTATCACTTACTCTGACATTGCGTGGTATTGGTTTTTCCGTTTACAGCTGGGACGTCATCAAATCAAATGTTCCTGATTTCGACTAATTCGGTTGACCTACTCATTTCACCCATCAAAAATGAATTAAGTATTAAGGATGCAAAAAATGTGACATGATGTCTCAGTTCGAGGTAGATTTATATGGCGCATAATAGGATGAGATAACTGCACCCAACGATATTTAGGACCATTAACGTTCAACAATATCTATCATTCAGATTATTTGGTATATACGGCGATTTGCGCGTAATTACAGTATTTGGGATATAAGATAAGATTTTGTTTTGGCTTTGACCCTATCAGTTAAAATCTATATAAGAATCAACTCTTTTTGATCTATAGGTATCAAAACATGATCTAAAGTAGTTATTCTATGGACGATCTAATTTGAATATATATTTATTTCTTCACCAAATGTTGCGTGTAATAGATGAACATTCCTTTAAGAAACTCACATATGAGTTGTGCATATTAATGCTTCTATTTCCAATTACAATGAAAACTAAAATATTATTGATCATGCATTGCTAATGCAAAGGAGCTGAAGAGTTAAAGATTTTAAGATCATTAGATTTCTAATCATTATTTCTTTAAAATTGGTTAAATATAAAATGTCCTGATTTTAATTACGCTCCACTCCAAATTAATATTTATTGACATTTTTTCAAAAGGGGTCTGTTCTTCATTTTTCCACAAGTTTTATTTCTCTTCCATGCAGCGTGACTAAAGGGGGTAATAATTGCCATTTTCCTGATCTTGTAACTTTACTATGTAATTGTGAATCCACTAATTTCAAAACTGTCTATAAATAAATGAAAGAAGAATGAATTTTAGATTTTAGATTTTGTTTCTTTAATAATTTGTAATGTATTAGGACCTGTATTTTATGACTATGTATAAACTTAATGTCACTATAACCTATCGATAAAGAAAAAGAAACAATTCGATAACTATTAAAACGTTATATAAACAAGAAAAAAAAAAACAAACAAGCGAACAAACACACAAAACAATGTGACACAATTTGGTGATGCTTGCCTCAGTGTTACATAAAGTGACAAAAATGTTGAGATCGTTTTACAATGTGCAGTCATGTAAGGTTTTTATCATACTGGGGATCGGAATGAATATTTAAAAGTGAAACCTGATAGTTTCAATCATTTATATTAAAACTACTTTTGAACTACATCATTTAAAATAAATATGTTTGCATGAGCGATTTTTAAACATCTCGACAGTTAAGAATTAGTTGGAACAGGGCTATTTCTTATCAAATAACTATTTGACAAGCTCCATATATGGTGAATGATGGAAAGCAACCATTAAACATGAATCAAATTCATGAACCTGAGAATTGTAATGTCACAATATAGCGCTGAATATCATACATACTTCTATTGTGTATCTCTCATTTGAGAAGAAAAGTATGAAGAACAATGCAATAGTTTACAGATTACATAACTAATATTCACGCCCATTAATATATAAAGCAATTTAAATTAGTTTGTTTCTTGATGGTAAACGTTTATATATTGTGTGGTACGTAATGGAAATATAACTTTCTTTAGGTATCATCTTATAAACACATGTCATTTTCTACAGAGGCATGCTTTGATATTTCAATGGATGATTATTTTGTACATACAATAAAATTAAGCACACACAAATATTTTATAACGGGAATCATCGAATTCCAGTTGTTTTAATCGGTATATGACTAACGTGATGTTTATATGATTGCTATCTTTGTTAGCTGGTATAAAAAAATAATGGAAATGTCTTTCTTTCCAAAAGGGTGTCTTTCTTAATTTGCCACAGAAAAAGATAGTCCGTCTGTAAGTTTCAAATATCAAATTCAATCAAAGACAATACCATGCCGAACCCAGAATATTTATTTCTGTTGAATGCACTGCCGTCTCATACGTACAAATACTGGTAGACCCTACTCATCTTAAACACCACAGTGATCAATATGAAATGTTCTTGTACAATTATATACCAATGTAAATGTATCAGATAATTATGCCAAATGTACAGATTGAACAAAGTAATGAACTCAATCCCACTGAGATGATTTATATCAAAAGAAATGAAACTGTTCACAAACAAATTGGAGGATTTCAATCTCAAACCAAATTTAAATAAGAGTATCCCTAAGATGGAAGGATTTCAATCTCAAACCAAATTCAAATAAGAGTATCCCTAAGATGGAAGGATTTCAATCTCAAACCAAATTCAAATAAGAGTATCCCTAAGATGGAAGGATTTCAATCTCAAACCAAATTCAAATAAGAGTATCCCTAAGATGGAAGGATTTCAATCTCAAACCAAATTCAAATAAGAGTATCCCTAAGATGGAAGGATTTCAATCTCAAACCAAATTCAAATAAGAGTATCCCTAAGATGGAAGGATTTCAATCTCAAACCAAATTCAAATAAGAGTATCCCTAAGATGGAAGGATTTCAATCTCAAACCAAATTCAAATAAGAGTATCCCTAAGATGGAAGGATTTCAATCTCAAACCAAATTCAAATAAGAGTATCCCTAAGATGGAAGGATTTCAATCTCAAACCAAATTCAAATAAGAGTATCCCTAAGATGGGATACTTAATGCAGATAATATGCAAGATTTTTTAATTACAATAATAATATATTATCAGTGAAAGAAAATGTTTTTAATTACAAAAGAATATATTAAATATCATTTATGAATTTTTATTGTTACTAGTATATACTCTTAAAATGAGTAACATAAAAGAGTAGAAAGCCTCAAGCTTGGTACAATTCAATAAATATTTTATTTCCTTCGATTACAAAGTTAAAATGAACAAAACAAAGGCAGGGTATTGCGAATTAAGCCTCCAAATAGTTATACAACTACAGACACAAACAAGAATAATTTAAAGTTCTGAATAGACTTTAGCCGAAACCCAAATTAAGACCTACGCTGATGTTTGGAAGTGTCTGTGATGATTTAATTAATGCCAATGTGCCAACAGTTTCTTGCTGCAATGCTCTAATATAATACCAATTTTGAATTCACTGTAAATCGCGGTGAATGTCGCTGTCCAAGAATATTAGTATTTTGAAGACCAATCTGAATTTCCAAAGAAAGATTGCTTCAATTTAACAATTGGAAGAAACACATTCCATTCCAAATAAATACTCAACAGAAGAATAATTATATTAAGTCTGCTAGATCTTTAGAACGAAATAAAAATTGTTCGAGTAACTAGATTATAATGTTATCTACTTGACTTCAGGTAACAATTAACATTTTCTGAAACAAATTATCTAATGGAAAATAACCTTCTAAAAATTGTTTAATGTTTGAAAAATTATATGTTATAATAAGCAGTCTGCTACAAAGATTATAACATATAACCTGGCCAATGCCAAGCACACCAGGGATAGTTGGCTGATCCCAGTATCGTAAACCCAGACTCAAATAAACATATTTAGTTCTTATAATAATGATCTGGATAATAATCCCATACATGTACACAATATTTGAGCTACATACTATTTGTTTACATAATGAATAAAATAAACTTGGAAGAAAATTTATAATTCAGGTCAAGTATAACATAAAATTTTATTTTGCGCAAGTTTAAGTCCAACATACAATGTTACATTACCATAGCATAAAATAAAGTATATTTGTTAAATTTAAATAACAACTATCCAAAGTAAATATGCATAGCAATTACATAACTGTATGTAGTTAAAACATATGTAGGGCAAACACAAACCAAATTAAAATTTTGTCAACAAAATGGACACTAAGGCACAAACTCTAATACCTATAGCAGCAGAGAGGGTGAACCCTACAACAATATATTTGCGACAAAATCGATTAAAGCCTCAGAATGCCAATGGAGCCTTCCTACGAAATCTCATATTTTAACCAAAAAAAATTAAAGGTCCCATCTTAGCGATTTTGTCGCAAATACATTGTCATAACCACACTCAAATTGCTGCCATCTACGTCTACAAATTTTTGCGACAGAATCGATTAAAGCCTCAGAATGCCAATGGAACCTTCCTACGAAATCTCATATTTCAACCAAAAAAAAAATAAAGACCCCATCTTAGCGATTTTGTCGCAAATACATTGTCATAACCACACTCAAATTGCTGCCATCTACGGTCGCAAATATGTTGTCATTTCACCCTCTCTGCTGCTGATTAATACAAATTATTTAACCGATATTTGTTAGCTTTTCACAAACAGACTAATCGATAATACTTCACCACGTAGATCAATTAAATTATTTGACTGATCGGTGAGTGTAAAATTAATTCTAGTTAGTGAATCATTTTGACATTGCATATAGACTGGATTAGTCGGATTCTCAACAATTAAAAATCCGGGGGTTGCTGTTGGTGAAAATGAATAAAGAATGTAACCTTGTCGGGCTTGATTTGATTGTTCCATATTAATTTGATAACTTCCTTCGATTACATCACACGTTAAATTAAGTGCGATCACCGATGAAATATCCACATTGTTCGGTGCGATATGTCTACCGTCGCCGTCGGGAGAATTATTATAAGTGAGGATAATAGGCTTCGGCTGGCTATCTTTCCATGATTGATAGATTTTATTAAATCCTTCGTCGATGGCAGTTCTGAGTTTTTTCTTTAACTCGGGAATGTTATATCCTGGTAATTTATAATTTGGATTTTCATTTATATTTTTTTTATAATCTTGAGCTGAGCTAGTTTTTGAAATCGGGCTATTTTCATCAGTGAAGAGATTAGTAATCCTCGAATTAAATATTTCCATGTCATCGATGATTTTATTACCCGCGGCGACTACACTAGTAAACTCAGCTTGTGTAAGAAAGCCAGATCTTAACGAGGGTAATAACGACAAAAAATCATTATTCATTCTATCAAGGATGTGATCTTTAATATCTACAAATGTTGGACTTGTTTCATGTATTTCCAGAATTTCACCTTCCTGTGGGATATAATCATTAAAAAATGGAATTCTCCACACATCTTCACCATATTGATTCTTACGTCGATATCTTTTTGTGAAGTTTATATCCTCGAATTTTTTATATCCTTTTGATGGATTTTCAGGTCCTATTTCATCAGTGACGTAATCAGATTTTACAGGCTCGGGCGTGGAATTATCAGCACTTCTAGGTGGATCTTCGGGCCATCCTAATACTGTTCTTATTGAACTGTTATAAATATCTACAACGTACCCAGGAGAGCCTATTTCAATTGTAGATGATAGTGTTGGTTCATGAACTGTTATCGCAATTTTTGATTCTTTTTTAGTAATGGATTTTATTCTACGTTGTAATTCATTATTAATTTGCTCAATTTGATAGGACCCAGTTGGTATTGAAACAACGTTCCAATCTGGAGTGTCATCTTTTTTATTCCTATATGCAAATACCAGAGAATTATTAGGTCTCTGACCGCCAAATGGAACCGATCTGATATTAGGCCAACTATGATACACTCGTAATTTTGCCAACGCGATTTCCTTTACTGAAACAGGCGAGGGAAAATTCACACTGAATTTAGGGTTTGTTGACGATATTGATATCATACTTGTTTTCCGCGGAGTGGTATTTTCTGCTATCCGCTGAAGTAGTTGAATCTCTTGCGACATTATTATTATTATTTACAATGTCTAATTTTGCAATAGATGAAAAAACGCTAGCGTTTTTAATCGTAGTATCATAAATACGTATCATCGCGGAGAATTCGTCTTCGGTAATTATCGTATCATCAATCGATGATGACATCAACGAGGATAATTGTGAGTAACCGTTAGATACTGCTTGATGTTTTACTATATAGTCGTTAAGTTTTTCTTGAGAACACGATGATATTTTTTTAGTAATAGCATTTGCAAGTCCAGCAAATGTTGTCACCGCGGAAATAGCAATTGGGACAGCAATCGGAGCTACCATTGTTACTGAAGATAGTATAATACCAGCACCGGCCATTATACCAGATACCGAGTATACTGTAACATCAATTACGGTAATTCTCCTGCGATACTTTTTAATTTTTATTTCATATTCATCAATGAGTGTTTTGAGTTTTGTTAAGAAGTCTTTGACGGTATCATAGCGATATTGCGATGATGGAATCATATTATTTTAAAACCTCAAGTGGTTTTTAATTGTTTAAAATTCTAATTTAGATCAGCTACAAACTCCATGTACCATACAAATGATGTCTTATTTAAATTAGGATCAGTGCTTGTTATTGTAAACCGTTTGTATTCACCCACGTCAATAGTCGTTGAAATCACGTTGTTGTATCCATATGAAGTCGATGATGATATATTAAACTGATTCAGTGACACTATTGTTAATCGATAAATACCCTTGTTTGACACAGTGAGGGTTACTGTATTCTTTTTAGGTTCCCAATCTAATGATCCAGAGAGAACTGTGTATATCATATTTATGATATTTCTCTCATGAGGAATCTTTATTCTTTCAAGTAGCGGAAGATTGTCTGTTTTAAATTTTGTAATATCCTCGATAGATTTTTTAATACTATTAATGCTATCTCTAATAATACTAAATCCAGCATCATTAATATTTTTAATACTAGCTTTAATTTCATCAAAATTGGATTTAATTTCAGCGAGAGATGGAGAGGTTACCGCTGGTGTTCCAAAGAATTTATTGATAATATTTCTACGAAGGGAAGTATATGTTGTTATATGTTTTTCAAGTTCTTCATTTAAATTTTTTAATGCATCTGTGATTGTAGAAACAAATACACCTGGTTTGAGTTTTCCATCATTTGAATATAACACTATTGTATCTTCAACGACGTCACGTCTTCGTATTAAGACATCATCCAATGAAACATTACTAGATTTCAATTTGCCCTGGCGATCTTGAAATACAACTATTTCCCCAGGATCTACACTTGACAAATTTAATGTCTCGGCGATTTCATCTTCGATTATTTTTTTTTACACTTTCGACAGCGAATTTGCTATCGGTTTCTGTTTTTTTTGATTCTGATAAAGGTCGTCCCCAAATATCAATCATTATACGAAAATGCTACGTTTTTCTAAATCATAACGCTATCGTTTTTGCCATTGCCTGCTAGTATATTCATTAACAACAACTTGTGGTGGTTTTCTTGGAAATTTAGATATCTCTGCAAGGACATTTAATACTTCACGACCGCATATCGGTGGATCATTTAACTGTTGTGTTGGTAGCGTGGAATAAAAAATTGGAGATGACTTTGTTATTGTGGATACATATCGCATGAATTCTTTTGGTGGAGCTAATCCATATGAATCAAAATAGACAATTCCACGTGGATCAATTGCATATGCGACCCAATGAGTTCCTTTTCCGCTGCTGTTATCGAGATTGATAATACCCGTTTCATTTTTCATTGGTTTTGACGGTAATTGATCTCTCATGAAAACTCCTCTAAAGTTTTTTATTGATAATGATTTTACAGCATCAATTAAATCAAAATTGGACATTGGTGAAAATCCTAGGGATTTTTCCACTAATAAGCCGTTCCTGGTATTCTTAGGCCCGTGCCCTTGTACCAATTGTGTGGAGTTCCTGGTAGTCTTAGACCCTTTCCTTTTTTTTTATAGCCTCTCCCAGTAGCTTTTTTCAGGGCCATTCCTGCAGCAGTACCAACGGCTCCTAACGCTGCCGCCTTCGCAACCGCTGGGGCAGCCGCTGCAATCAATGCTGGAATAGCAGCTAACAGCGGGAATATTCCACCCGATTTTATCATACTGGCGATAGCTGCTTTCGAAAAATCAATTTGAACTCCTCGTTTGTTCTTTAGCGCATCATTGAAATGTTTTATTTGACGATCTGTCAGTGATAATTTATGTGCACCACCGGACATTTGAGTGGGTTTCAACGTTATTGTAGTTCCACATTCTTTAGCCGACTTTGATTTCAATTTCTTGACCTGACCATCAGTCAACTGGACATTAACAATACTATATGTCATTCTATTCTAAAATGTAATTTACACTTTCAATTGATCTTATTGTGAAAATCCTAACTACATGTTTGGAAAATCAAATGATTTTTGAAAACATTACATGTTTTCCACTGGTGCATCAATAAGTCTCATTCGTCCGCCAACTCCTTCTAACAACATTGATTTATCACTGAGAATGACAGCAACTGCTCTATAATCGGCTATACCAGCAGGGCGTTGTACCCGAGCTTGGAAGTATATATCAACAACAGATTGTCTCATCATGTCAAGATGTTCCAATGAAAAGTAATAAATCGGATAGTGTTTTTCAAAATCAATTTGCGATATTTGCAAACCAGTATCAACATTTTGATCACGACCCATATACGACAATATTCTATGATATACACGAGCTATGTTGTTGTTTTCATAATTAAGCTGTACAATCTCTGCTGGCTCTTGTTGTCCGTTTATTCTCAACGAAACTTCACTTACTCCTAATTTATCAAATATCATATGACTAGATAATTGTCGACCCACTCGATTTGCATCCTGTAACGCTATAAAGATATGACGTGGAGCTGAAACACCTTGTTTTGATGCTAAGTGCCATGTAAATGTGCCATTTACATTATCCTGCTTCGTATCAGTCGTTGTTGTTAGCCAACTTAGCAATGATATTCCACCTGTGTCCATAAACGATAGTAATTCTTGCTCTATTGTAACTGCTGGTGTCAAGACGGGTATCCATAAAGTCAATTTATTTAAAATGACTTTACCATCATCAACACCATCAGCATGCCAGATTGCATCATTGTCATTTTCTTTTCGCACTAACACAACCGTATGCTTTGCTCCATAGATGACTTTTCTGACATTTCTACAGAATCCGAATATGTGATGTAACGGAATAGCACATGAAAACCGTCGATGTTGTCCTTTTAATGTTCCATTTCGTGTTGCAAATCCTAGATTGAAATTACCATTGACCCTTTTTAAAATGTCGAATTCAGCGGCTGGCTGGCCTTCACGGTCTAGATTAGCTGCGAGTTCTTGATCAGCCAATGCAGTAGCTTGCGCAGTTCGTACTTTAATAAACTGAATATGGTCAGCATGTTCAGAAGTATCCTTAGCAAACATCATAGACGGACCGGCCGACCTTGTATAATCATCAGAATATCTCGCAAGTCCGATTATTGTTGTTGCAATATCAACATTTTGTTCTATTGATTCAATTTCTTTTCCATCAATGATATATCTTGCACTGTTAAATAGCGCCATAATGCCATTATTTACGAAACCAACTCGGATATTTTGGTCATTCCCATATGGCGTATCAGCTGCAACATTTGTTACAAGCTCTCCTTCTACTTCAATAAACGCCTCACACGGCAAAAAGTATCTACTTGTATCTTGAACTTGAAGTTCAACTCTCCCTCGTTGATTAGGCTCTCTTGCAGGATAGGCATAATACTGATAGTTAATTTTAGAATCATCTTTATTCACCGGTGCCGCCATATCAAACGCTGGATCAGCAATTTTTTTAAATGCCATTTATACTAAAACGTATCGTTTTTCTAAATCATTTTCTTTTTCGATTTCCTCCAAGACCGCTTCCCGCTATCATACTTGCAATATTACTACTATCTGGTGAAGTCATTGCTAATGATGCTAGTTTTTGTTCCACTGCGTTATTTATCACTTTACTGACATTTGCAGGCATCATTGTTGTTGAAGGTAGCGGTGGTGGTGGTTTTCGTCCGAATCTAGATTTCACCAATGACGTTATTCTATTCTTTGCGGTAGAAAAGGCCGTTCCTGCAAGATCTCCAACAGCGTTAATTCCCTTATTACGAATAACATCAATGGCTTTCATCGCTAATTGTTTAGCAATTGGTGCTACTTTTGGGGCTATTCTTGTGAATAAACCAGCCATGGTATTTCCAAGGCCGTCACCGTAGTATGCCTTATAAACGGGCAATCTTGAGTTCACTACATACACGTTTGTTGGTTTATTGTGATTATAGTGTACTATCATCTTATTTGAAATGATTTTGTAATTTCTAAATGCAAGCAATTAGAAATTTCAATCGCTATAATAACCACTAAATTTTCCCGGAATTCCGTCTATTAACTCATCCAAGAGTTCTCGATACGTATGAATATCAATTATCCCACCTTGGAATAATCGTCTGCAAATATCAAATGCTTCATTAGTTATTTCGACTGAGTTATTTCCAGCTCGCTTACCTCCCATAAGAACCTCAAGTCGTGATATATCATTAATGATATTACTAGGACACATATGAGAATCATGATGAGAACTTCCATAACCCTCTCCTGAAGAACTTTCTGGTTCGGAAACGTTTTGATTTTCTGCAGCTGATTCGGAAACGTTTTGAATTTCTGCAGATTGTCGACCTTGACCTCGACCTCGACCTCGACCTCGACCTTGACCTCGACCTCGACCTCGACCTCGACCTCGACTTCGACTTTGTTGTTCTTCTTTTCGTTGTTTTTGTTGTTGTTGTTGATCTAAACCATACGCATCAACTCCCATTTTAAAAGCTAGGTAATTCAAGTCACTCTTATTTAAATTTCCGGGGATTTCTTTATTAATTTTAAATAACCAATCCACCCATTGATCTTTGGTTATTGTGTTTTTTTGATACTCGTCTTTTAAAAATTTCCCTCTCTTATAATAACTTTTGACAGCAAAGTCACCAAATTTTATATAGTCTTCATATTTCAGTAATTGATATTGTTTGATTTCTTCTATAGCTTCATCAGTGAATTTCTCGTTAAAAGGAACACTTTTTTTAACGGGGTTATCATCAGTATCAATATTACCCATTTGTTGTATTTCTCGCTGAGTTTGTAACTCACCTGAAAGCTGTTTTATTCCCTCGTGAGTTTTTTCAGTTTCTGTAGCAATCTTTCCTAATACATCAATAATAGGTACTGCTCCCTCTTTAGGGATGTCGCCGTATATAGCACGTTCTGTTGCAAGTTTCATATCTTTAGTGGCTTTAGTTACAGGGGCAAAAAGTTGTTCGCTTCCAATAGAAAAGTCAGTCTGCGCTTGCTGTCTAAGTTGTAGTTTATCTCGCACGTTATCTCGAATTGGTATAAACTTTTTCAGTAATGCTAACCTCTCACGGGCTAGTCTGGTACTTAATGCTTCTGATGTCATTATTGGAAATGCTAACGATTTTTCAATTGTCGGTTTCAATGCTTGCATCAATCAAACGTCTTATAGATTTCACTTTCAAAGCAATCTCTGACCGAACTTGGTACTGTTCCCCGAGTTTCTTTCTAATGGCTTCAACTATACTAAATAGCCGAATGAATAAATTAATATCATTGTTATACAAAGAAGCATTAACCGCTTTTTGGATTCTTTTTATCAGTGAATACATTTTAGGTAGAACATATCTTCCATGTTTCAATTGTATATCAATTTGTTCAAATTCATTCAAAAGTCTGTCTTCATTCAAAAATTCAGAAAGTACGATTCCTTGATTTCTTAAATTTGATATTTCTGTGATGATAGATGTAATATCTTGAAATTCCATTTATTATTACTAATGTATTTGTATCTTTAAAATATTTTTATATACAAAAAAACAAAACATATACAATGCCCGTCTCTTCCTCATTCGAGTTTCGAGGCAAGAAAGGGCACATACATTAAAGACTTATACAATACCCTAACCCCCCAATCGAGTTCAAGGGCGGGTTATATGGGTATTAGACGTGAAATCCAAGTGATTTCTTTACAAACATTGAACAATACATTACATATATACAATGCGATTATATAGGATATATACAATGCGATTCAATGAATGAATATTTACAATGCGATTCAATGAATGAATATTTACAATGCGATTATATAGGATGGTTATATATACAATGAATGAATATTTACAATGAATGAGTATTTACAATGCGATTATAGGTTATATATACAATGCGATTATATAGGATGGTTATATGATAGGATGGTTATATATACAATGAAATGATAGGATGGTATATATACAATGAAATGATAGGATGGTATGATAGGGACAGTACAGGACGATACAAACATGAAACGACGGGGGCGGACCTACACCCAATCTGCCAATCAAAAGCAACCCAAGAAATTAACCCTGGTTGCAGTTGAAAAAATTCAACCACACACCATGTCAATGGCGTGGGAGTTTTAATTGGCAAAGTGGGCTTCGTTTTAAAGCCCCAAACTTATTACGGCTCATATTATATATAAGGTGAACTAATACTGCAGTGTCAATGTGTAGGTGTGTATTTATTTTTCTAGCATTTCATAATGAATACTGTGTAGTAATTTCAATGGAAGCTAAGTATTTAAATAAAACATTAAAACAAGAAATACAACTGTTAAATAATAGCAATTTTTTTATTAATTTCTATAATATTACGATTAAATAATCGTAATAATAATGGATTTACATGACAAGATAACTCCGTAATGGGGATCCCTGTCAATTCAGGACCTGCTATTTCTTGAATCGAGAATGATATTTTTCTGAATTTTATTACACATAGCCACACTAAAAAAACTAAACTATATGTAGCGCGTTTTACTACCCTGACCTCACTAATTTGTAATTTTAAAGTAATTTCATTTTCATACAAACGCTGTTAACGCCGTCTTTGTAATTGGGATTTTTAAAAAATCTATTAATAGAGAACCCTGGCCCAGTGTCTTGTCTTACACGCGCGCGTTCCGGTACAATAACTATATTTACTATGTGGCTGTTCCGGCTGTTCCAGTTATTGTCATTTACTCTTTTAATGCATATATACGTGAATATTGCGAATAAATATTGAAAAAAAAAATATGTATTAACGCGCGAAACGTTTTTAGTGTTTTGCCCTATGGTAATTGATCTGAATGGTAAAATCATGCAAAAATGACTAAAATAGCACATAACTCACTATTGAGAGTTATCTTGTAAATAGGAAAACTTTATTCTATGTCCATTTTTCTTTGAGATAGCTGTTTGATAAATCCCTTCAGCAACTTTTCGTACTGAAGGCATACATATTTCAAAATATTTTCCTGCAGCATTCATTGAATGAAAAACTCTTTCTTCATTCGTCGCTGTATCAAATGACTGTACTGGTCTCTTTCCAACTGACTTATAAGTCCCTGTCTTTCCTTTTTTATATTCTCTCTTTGAGAAATACACTGTAAATTGGAAATCGCGTTATTTTGAATATTAGAATCAATGTGATCAATAACACAGCCATCTTTAATCGGTCCCATATAACACTCAAAGACTGCCCTATGACAGAGATATCCCTTTCCTCCAGCAGTAAATTGCAAGTATCCCTGATTATTAACATATCCCACGGGTTTCTTTAGTCTACAGTGTCTAACAACACCATTACGAGATATTTCATAATTAACGAGTATTGGATGTGGTCTGAATTCTTGCTCCATTTATATATAATAATACTATTTGTCTAATTCATCATTTGCTTTAATTATAAATCTATTAATGTAGTCTTGAGGGGTTTTTATGATTTTGTCTTTGACAGAGTCATGGTTAGGGTCAATGATGGCGTTTTTTATTCGTTTATCATAATAACGTTTCAATTCTCTAAACCGCTTACCCCCACAATTGATACATAATTGTGATTTTCCTCTCACACCCACCCCACAATTTATGCATGGGGACGGGCCTGTCGAATTATTTTTGACACTCTGTAAGTGATATCCACAGAATTCACCTCTACACGATTTATTGCATGGGGTTACTGATCCAATCATAAGCCATTTGCAGTGATTCATTATATATAAACAAATTTTTCTATTTAAATACTTGTCTTATTTATATGAATGAAGAATTCAAGAGATTATCGGCAATCAAGCCTCGGAAAAATATTAAATTCAATCTTGATAGAACTCTCGAAGACGTACCAAAAGAGAGAATAACTAATAGAATTCTGATTAGAAAAATACGAGATTGTGTTCATGAGTTTAAACAGGATGATGCATCACACACCTGGTCAACATTTAGAATTGATGGTGTTGTTGATGCTAGAATGAATGATGAAACAGCAGCTATGATACTATCACAACTTGGCAATAAACGGTATTTTATCAGAGTGAAATTCATTATCAAATTAGAATCGGGCGAATATATTATAAGAGACAAATTTGTTCCAATTCTCAAAGATGGGACATCAGTCATTGTTAGCCGTTATTCCAGACCAGGGCTGTTAACTGGAATTGATAAACCATACTATGAAAAAGCGTATCCAGAAACAGCAGTCGTTTATGGGATGTATCCGTTAAATAACCCTGACATTGGAAAACTAGCACCAATGAAACAGTCAACGTCAGCGGAAAAACCACTCAACTGTGTGGCACAAAGAGTCTTAGAACATTTTACAAATGCACTCCGTGGGAATAAATTAACCGATCTAAGACATAAAAAAATAGATGAATGGGAGCTAACAGTGAAAGAGAACGGAGCAACTATTTCCGATATAGCTAGATTGGAAAAGTCGTTGAGATTTCCGATAACCGTTTTAACGATAACTGGCGAAGTATTATACGAATCGAAATACAATAAAAACGGAGCTCCAATCAAAATTATTGATCATAACAAACACGCATGGACATCCGCGGTTACAATATTCCCGCGAGACAGAACAGTGAAGTATATCCCAGAAGAATTCATCAAGGATGGTATTCTCACTGAAGAAAGATTATTCGATGCTATTGCTAGTTTGTGTAAAAACGACCCTGTATCAGTATGGCTACTTCATAGTTTTGAAGATGAAGAATGTCAATTCAATCAATTTGTGAAACCTAACGGTGAATTATATCGCAGTGAAAGTCTACATAATAGGATGAAAAATCTAGCAATAAGTCTCAGTGAAAACGCTAGCGTTTTTAATGAAAAATCCGAAGATTACGAACAGTTACTTACAAATTGTTTTACAATTCCATCAGTTGCAGCTCATTTTGCAAGAAAGAAAAATAATTGGAAACCAACACGAAAAGAGTTTTTACAGGATGTTCAATCCAGCTGTTTGGAATATTATCATGGCGGTCTATGGAACGTTAAGTACAATCGTGAGAGTATGATATCAGTTGATATCGTTGCCTGTTATCCAGGAAGTTTTCTAGGATATGGATTCGCTGGTGAGTATTTTAAACGGTTTGGACATCCCACACATGAAATGACTCGCGTTGCTATTAATGGACCACTGCCTGATTTTGATTTGACCGGTTTTGCTTGCGTAGTATCATTTGAATTCGCTGAAGGACTTCATCCGTGTTGTTATGTTTGGATTGGTAGACACATGGCTGAAAGGATGTGGTTACCAATAGTGTTATTGCGATATATGATTGATTGTAAAGTGTTAGTTTCGTTGATTGTCAGCGAAGCGATTATCTCATATCGAAAACAAACCAATGTCTGGTTACCAGAACCAGAATGTCTTGATAGTATAATCGATAAGTCTAGAAAACATATTGATGCTGACGAGGAGTACATCATTGAATGGTCAAAAAAAATATTTAATCAACGAAATAATGAAGCAAAGGATCTCGGCCGAAGAATAATCGGTAAATTTACACAGGGTGGAAAAAAATTTAACTTTAAAAAACAATCCTCACGATTGATTATAGATGATGCCGAATACGACTTCGTTATTAAAGATGCAGTAGAGAAAAATAGATACGCAAATTGTAAAACAGCCTTTTTGTCCAATAAAACAAAGTTAGGTAGAATTGTTACTTACAGTGATGGAGAAAGCTCTGCATATCTACATTTGAGAGCTTCTATGCTGGGTTATGCATCTATCAATTTATTTGCAATGATAAATAGATTTCCTAGTATAGCAGTCAGAGTTGCAATTGATTCAATGTATGTCGATAAAAAATATATCAAAGAGATAACTAAATTTACTAATAGCGAAGAGACTTGGGGAACATGGCGAATTAAACAAGAAATACAACGCGATTATTCTGAATCAGCAGACGTTGAGATTAAAAGCAGTTACCTGAAGAACGATAATTCTATCAGTGAAAAATCTATGTCTAAAGCACCACCGATATCAGATCCAATTTGTAGATATAAAACAGTTTATTTAAACGGTTGTGGTGGATCTGGAAAGACAACACGTGCGATAGAATTATATCGAGAGAGAACGTCCATGATTGTACTCACACCAACCCATAGACTAGCGAGAGAGATCAAACAACGAAATGTTGAAGCTTGCACGTATCATAGTTTTTTTCGATACAAGGGCGATGCTTGGACTCCTGAGCGAATGGGTGAGAAATTTATTCCAGCGGTTATTATTTGGGATGAAGCATGTACTGTTTCAGAAGATGTATTAAAAATGTTTCTTGATTGGTTATTGCAAAAAAATACAAAAATTATATTGTGCGGCGATCATGGTCAACCACCACCATTTGTTGGTAGAAGTCCACATAATTGGTTAAAAGGATTTGTTGATTATTACGAAGAAATTGATACTGACTATAGAGCACTCGATGAGCAGTTACGTGAGTTTAAAAAACTAATTAGATTACAACCCGATAGAATTCAATGTGAAGTAGCGCGTGAAATAATTTCTGAAACACCTTTGAATGATTTTTGGGAAACATGGAAACCAAATGATTTTGTAGTAGCAAGTAGAAAGATAGTCAGAGACGCACTTCAGAAAAAGTTGTTTGAGCTACACAAGAAAAAATTCCCAACGTTTCCAGTGCCGTTGTGTTATAGACCATTGGATACACGAAAGCAGAATATTGAAGTTGAAATTCCAGGCCAGACGGAGAAACAGATTCTAGTGTTAAATGATATTGTGCTAGTTGATATCAATACTGTAGAAGATGCATTATGCGCTGATAAATCACCATGGACGCCTGGTTATGTAACAACAATACACTCGTCACAAGGATTGACCATCACGGATACAATTGTTTGGATAGTTGATAATCGCATTGAATGGTCAAATTTAGTCTATCTCGCAGTGTCCAGAGTACGACGAATAAATCAACTACGAAGGATTGTTTTCGATGATGATTTTAATGCAAACGATGACAACACTGATATTAGCATCATTAATAAAAAACTCTCTGGTTACAAACAGCAGGACAAAAAAAAACAACGAGAATTTGATATTGATGCTGAAGTAATAATCGCATTAAAAGAACAACAGAATAATCACTGCGCCAGTTGCAATTGTATAATGCACTGGCAGTATTCGGATAAAGACCCTCGACAATTCACCGTAGACAGAAAAAATAACAGTCTTGGTCATGTCAGAAACAATGTGATGTTGACCTGTCTTGAGTGTAATAGACGTAACGGAGCTAGTTAAGACCATGTGGCGGTAATTGAGTATCGTCCGGAATGACTTGTAGTTGTTCGCGTGTAAAACCACGCTGAGGTGCAGTTGAATCCAATCTGTAGATTGGAGGTCTACCAGTTGATCGCGTTATGGTTGAAATTTTATGCGTAGTAACACTCCATATAGGATCAGTAGCTCTTCTTTTACCGCCTTCAAGCTCTCCTGGTTCGTATAAATATCTCACAGTAACATCACCGAGAAGTGGCTGAGTGCTAACCCGCTGCGGTTGTTCGGGAATATATTCTTTTTTTATTGCAATATTTGGTTTCATATTAATAGTTCGAGTAATCTCGTTATTTAACGCTGCAACTACACTCGGTAACCTTTGGACCCATTCACGAGATCGTTTTTCTTGGATGAATTCTTTTGCATATTGATATCCAAATAACCGTTCTGCAAGAGTTCGATTAAATCGTTCTACAATTGCCTGATCACGATGTAACGCAGTATGTCCCCGTCGTATTGTAACACTATGAGTTTTCATTGTTGATAGAACAGCACCTTGAAACTCTTTGCCAGGATCAACTTGTAATAGATTTGGCCATCTTAGAGGACCTCGTCGATAAATCCTTTCAAATGCAGAAGCGACTTCAGAAGCTGACTTTGTTTTCAATGGTTCTGCTTGTTTAAATCGACTCGCAATATCAACTACAGTTAGCGCGTATTTGTAACCATGGTCATGTGGTAAAAACAATAAATCAGCCTGATGAACTTCATTGGGTACGGTAACATCAAAATGAGAATAATTAATTTGTTTAGGCGGTGGTAGATAAATTTGCCATATAGCTTGTTTGGATAACCAATCTTTTGCAGTGGATTTTTTCACTTTTGCAGCGTTAGCGAGTTTACTGATTGCTGCTTTACCCCTCCAGTATCCTTTCGGAGAATAATAAATAGATTCCATACTATAAAAACACTGGTGTTTTCAATTACCAGCACCTAACACTAATTTGCCTTTCATAGCTGATTTGACCAACCATGAAGCCAATTTTTCTTTGAAGGATTTATCGGGAATAGCATTTAAGGCATGAATTAATTTTACATCCGCGATATGTCTTTGTTGCAAATTATTGCTTTTATATGCAACATCATGAGCATGACATGCCTTATCAATAGCATTTATCGGATACTCACCAGGCCGGGGCTGATTTTGATCATCAAGTCTGATATCTAATCTCGTTCCGGGACCACAGTAGCTATATCCTGGAAGGTGTTTTTCTCCGGGGTATTTTGCCCATGGGGTTCCGGGGAGTTTTCCAAGTTTTGCGGCAATATCACCTCCGAGTTGCTTTTTTTTAAAAATCTAAATTTTTTTGTACCACATGTTACACACTTACCAGTAAGCGCTAGTCTATTGTTTTTAGTTGTAATGGTTGTCTGATCGGTTGAATCAGTACGCTGTTTACACTTAACACAATATAGATCCATAATTTATATATAGCGTTATGAATATAATTGATTTTTCAGCGACTAAAAGAAGAGAACCGGTAAAACACCACGCAGCGCTTCCGAATTCTGTCCGTGCCATTATAATCGGACCATCTGGATCAGGCAAAACACAATTACTGCTTAATTTGATAATGCGATTTATGAAGTGGGATAAATTATATTTAGTTGCCCCATCCGTAGATGATCAACGGTGCTATGAAGTGCTAAAAGATTATAATAAAAATGCATCAGAAATTAAAGGTGAAAGTGTAATCGACTTTATAACAGATATTAATGATGCACCATCAGTAGAAGATCTCGATGGAGACATAAACAATCTTGTAGTGTACGATGATGTAATGTTAGATAATCAAAAGAACCCTGCTAGAATATTTTCCCGAGGTAGGCATAAAAACACTGACGTGATATATGTCACTCAACGATATACTCAAATTCCAAAAGTGATTCGCGATAACTGCAATATTCTTGCTGTATTCAATGGCGTTGATACACATACGCTACGAAATATTTGGCAGACATGGTGTTCCGATATGGACTTCAATGGATTTAAAAATTACTTTAGTCATGCTCAGTCTGTCCCATATGGATTTATAACAATAAATTTACACGACCCTCGGTCACGATATCGTATTGGACTTGATCAAATATTTGGTTAAATAATTTGTATTAATCAGCAGCAGAGAGGGTGAAATGACAACATATTTGCGACCGTAGATGGCAGCAATTTGAGTGTGGTTATGACAATGTATTTGCGACAAAATCGCTAAGATGGGGTCTTTATTTTTTTTTTGGTTGAAATATGAGATTTCGTAGGAAGGTTCCATTGGCATTCTGAGGCTTTAATCGATTCTGTCGCAAAAATTTGTAGACGTAGATGGCAGCAATTTGAGTGTGGTTATGACAATGTATTTGCGACAAAATCGCTAAGATGGGACCTTTAATTTTTTTTGGTTAAAATATGAGATTTCGTAGGAAGGCTCCATTGGCATTCTGAGGCTTTAATCGATTTTGTCGCAAATATATTGTTGTAGGGTTCACCCTCTCTGCTGCTCCTATAAATTTGAGTGGGTCATCCAGGTTCTATCTTAGGTTCATACAAGGGATTTAATTTCTTAACAATAAATATTTGCCGGTGTAAGATATACGTTTTCGGAACCTAACATATTTAGCACAAACTATATCATATATTTTTTTTATAAAAGTCTAGCTATTATTTTGGCAGTTTTGGTACACTAAATCTTTCACTCTTTGGAAACATAACGAAAGAAATATTTTTCTCCTACACCCAGATCTTGCCAATCACATGCAAAACCATACAGAATATCAGCCTAAGTTTTATTACAAGATTTGTGTCATCCAATCTTAATATCAAACAACAATTTTATTAGTATCGATTAGACTGTATTCTCATGATTGGTATCCAACATTTGATACATTTCAAGTAGCATCTTATATATAACAGATATTGATGTCGTAGAATTGCTTTCCTGGTAGGTTTATGCACATTTTGGTTTCCTTTATGAAACTATGGTGAACAATTTCAATATCTTTAGACAATTGAAATACCAAATATTTCTAGTTTCTTAAGTATGTTTGGTTGTACAATATGGTCAACTTTTGAAATATTTTATGTATAATAAAATTTACAAAAGTGCTTTGATAAATAAAGATAAATTTGCTGAATCTTTCGTAACTTCAGCTGCGAACACCTTAGCGTTAGTCCAGATTAATTTCGTGCGGAACACCAAACATATACATTTGTAGTGCTCTACACAGTCAGTACGTTTATCCATAAATAAGTTAAGACATTCATTCTCTTATCAATGCTGGATGACGCAGTCATATTTATTACATAAATAACTTTATATTAAGAGACATCAATATTCTTAAATTCTTTAGTATTCATTCATTTGTCAATTGTGGGTTGCAACCAGGGCTTAAAAATACCTAAAAATAATATTATACAAATTTTACATATTCGGCATCTAGATTTTGAGACTATTTGCAGATATACAAAGCCTTTTAGGAGTTTGAATGCTTGAACTTTAAATAAACCTTGATCAGATACGTGATCAGGCTAATTTAAATGGAAACTTTCAGTGGGAAATATTTAAATTACAGAACAACATACTCTATCTACATTACAGATTCTACCAATTCCTTTCAGACGTAATAATATTATTTTAAATCGATATGCGAATGACATCAGGTAACCTATTAGATAAGCAAAGGATGTAATCTCTCCGATACAACTTAACATTCGTGCGAATCATCTATCACAATGTATTCGATTTTAGTGACATTGCGTTATAGTATACACCCGGAACGTTTTATAAAAACTGCAACTGAAATGACTCATACGATATGAAATAGAGAGCTTGCACTTGCCGTTGAAATAAAATAGGACTGAAATAATGTTAGTGGTACTATATTGGCTAATACGACTTTCAAATTAGGGTATGCTATCTTGGTTTCTTGTTGATCTGATAAACATATTTTACTGTTTTATATGTATTGTCCAGCTTGACAAGCAAAACGTTTGGATGCCATGCAAAACCCCTAAATTTGTTACATTATATCAGCCTTAGGATCATGGATTAGAGAAACAAATTGATAAAGAGCTTCTATTTTAATCAGAGAGGGAATAATAGAGATAATGAAATCTAGGAACAATGTTTATGGGCAATCTTACACAAAATCTAGGAACAATGTTTATGGGCAATCTTACACATCTGTTGTATGTGACGGCTAATTACCGTTCGATTCATTCAGCCAGGAAGAGCGACAGAAATATATCCTGGAAAAAGAAATGCATATGACAAACAAAATTCTTCCATGCTTAGTTGGATATTGTTTGATCAATAATTTAAGTACGGATTGGTAATGAACAGTTGTTGTTATAGAAGGAAGTTTTATTAAATTTTAAAGAGTTCTCACATTATTCATTGTTTGCATACGTTGCTATTTTGTTTGATTTGAACAGTTCGTTTAGGTCTTATTATACTGACAAAATTGAAACTAAGTATATTTTACAAATATATATGAAGGTAGTCAAATGGAAATGACCTGAGGATATCATATAAGAAGCCACTGTATTACAAGTGCGATATCCCAGCAACTTAGCTTCCAATTTATTGGAAATTCAGCTCTTGTATAAGACCTCATTCAAACAATTATTGCTATATTGTCTCCATATATATCCACTCAAATGATTCCTCTGAGAAAATATGTATATACATCAGATACAAATTAATTTTTGGGATACTGAGATTCTACAAAAAAATCAGCAAATGCATTATTTTCATTTCATTGATTGTGTGGAAAATGGCAATATGTTTGAAGATCTGAGACGTCGTGTGAACTAAGTGTGAGTATCATTTATTCTGAAATAGTATGGCTAAAGGTAATTTGTAGATAAAGATAAACAAAAATGAATAAATTAAAATTTCATCTCTTACTACGTATAACCGCTGTTAAGTAATGTTTAAAGTGCAATGGTGGTCTTTATTTGGAAAATAAACCCTCGATATAACTACGCCTCATTTTTATGGACTTTTGTATGGATCTTTGTTCACATTTGACGACACCAGATAAGCGTTCTCATTACTAAATGGTTTGCCTATGATATAAGACCGAATAAAATAGATGTTTGTCCGTCGGTGTCGATTAGGACCATACAATGTCATCAAATCACAGGGGATGTATCAGGAGATTGCTGATCAGTCCAGTCTGGGCCCGGAGGAGTCTAGCTGGCTGAAGCTGCCGTTGCTAGGTATATGTAATTGAATTACTTGTGTAAATTTCTTATTTAATTTTCTTTTTTATCTTTATTCATTACTTGATATTGTAATGATAACTTGATTCTCTTGATTTGATATTTTTCCAGAAAATTCAGTTAGTTTTGATTTGGACTTGTTAAAAAACTAATATTGCTATATTTATTTTTAGATGACCAAGTTCCTGACCTTGATTCAGAATGGGTAAACAACTTTTAATTTCTTTCAAAACGTGAATATCATTGGTCATAATGAAGGTCATACTTGGCTTGCGTGTCAGTATGTCCGTTCTATGTAAAGAACGTTTTGTTTTTTTTTTATGTAGCCTTAATATTGATTAGCTAGATTCGAATTCGTTCATTGAGGATGTGATAAATGACCTATGATGTTACTACGACTCTTGAAAGTAAGAGGTCACGTGACCACATCATGTGGTCCGTTCTGTGCTATAAAAGCAATTAAAGTGACTTATTATAGCATTTTCTTGTCTGTCGTATTTCACACCTTCAACGCTGTAATGTATTTTTGTGTTGTGACCAGTTTGAGTTAATATATTAGAAAACATCAATTATTGGAGATTATTCGGAATTCTAAAGCGCGAGTATTGACTTTAGTGATTCATCGACTAACTGTTGACACGTCAACACAAAACAGGTTGCATAAATCTTCATAGTCTTTCATCTTGGAATATTTTCGGGATTCGAACTTTGATTCGTTTAGAATTTTTCGTGATATGACTTACTGTATTAATTCTATGATTAATTTTGGTTTAGATTCACAAACCATTAAACTTTTTTCATATTTCTACCTTATTTTCTAGGAATGTAAATTATTCTGTTATAGTTTACAAACCTTTTTGGCTTCGCTCTTTATTATTTTTTTTGTGCAAGCCTAGACACGTAACATTGTCCCTGGATTTGCACAGAGCACGTTTTTCAGCTGCGTCCAGCAGTCTTTTCTGCTCAAAGTCTCACCGGCGTTGACGTGCCTGCGCTAAGTAAATCAATTAGCAGCGACTCTCTCCCAGATGTCTTGGTCAATATCCAGGTTCTTCAGAGAGGCCTTGAGGGTGTCCTTGTGTCTCTTCTTTTGACCACAGTGAGATATATTGCCTTCCTGTAGCTCTCATAGAACGTCTTCGTAGGGATGCGTTCTTCTGGCTATGCCTTATGTGACAGAACCATAAACATTACGATTAGCCATAGAGAAATTCTTCATGTCGTTTCGGTCGGGAAAGGAAGGAGTATCATCAGCATTTCAGCTCATCTAGTGCAGTTTCTTTTACATAGCTTGGCAGACTCTGCTGAAGGCATCTGTCTTTGCAGCAGACTTGGGGTTGATCCTGTACTCACGATGGAGATTATGATTCTCTATCAGCGGCTCTATTTATTCACAGTTCTCGTCAAGCCAATCATGGAGCTTTCGCGCACTGACGCCAAAGGGTTTCAGATCCAGTATAGTACATCAGATATGTGAAGGCCGCCCAGCATTGCTCTATGTCGTTGGTAGCAGAGTCTGTTTTGCAGCTGGCTCGTTAGAACTTCATAAATTGCTTGCTCAGTATTGCAGACTTTTAGCTTGGATATGTTGAGGCAAGTTGGGACTTTAATTCCCTGTGGTCGTCTGGGAGGTTAAATTCTAAGAGTCATCTTGGAAGTCGTTAGCTTGTAGTCAGCTCCACATTGCTTTCGTAACCATGACATACTGTCAGTCAACATCCTGCCTGTCACTCCTACGGAATAAGATGTGGTCGATTAAAAGACAATTCTTGTTGTGGTTTAAGTGAGCTCATGTAGAGGTAGCACTTCCGATAGGGATAGCAGTCGTAGTCCTTTGGGGGTTGCTCGTCCACCTTTGGTCCCCACATGGCAGTCAGCTATCACCCGTGGTTCGAAGCAGCTGTAGCATGCTCATCGGTCACAACTCCATTGACTTGCTGGCTAAAACAGGTTGAATATAGCCGACGGGTCTCACACCATCGGCAAGTTAAGATTTGTTACGCTTTGCATGAATAGACTAGACCCTGAGGTTAGCGCTGTGGAACTACCAGCTGGTCCACGGAAAGGAATGCGGACAGAGCAAAGCGACTTGGAGCGTTAAGAGAACGGCAACACATACCGGACGACTTGGTCATCCACTTCATACAGTATCCATTTCCACAGACTTGACTAGGTCCTGCAAGTAGACAAGGAGAGGGGCGCTTGAACGAGAGAGTGAGGCTGACCAGCGTAAATCTATTTCACTTTAATCAAACTCGCGCGCATGTCATCGCCGAAGTCCAAGTCCTATGGAGATTGGAGAGTTACAACACGGCAGGTGTTGATGTAATGGCAGCCGAAGTAGTGGACCTGAATGCGCGAGGCTCAGGCCATATGGTCGTCTTCCATTAATCTGAGAAAGTAATGGATTTCGGTAGCTATCATAGCGGCTAATCAGACCTTATTAGGATAGCGCTGCCTACCTCCGTAGCTTAAGGATGGCTGGAAAAGATACCATGATCAGCTTTACCCAGGTTGGAGGGAATACATTATTGCGGTCGAAACCCGGAAGGATTCTCTTGGTAAGTGGAACATATGTAATCTGTTGATCGTGCAGAGGTTGACAGATCGGAGTGAAGATCAGGCCCTGATTGCAAGAGAGCTTGCTCGCTACAAGATAGATATCAGCCCTGAGTGAAACTCACTGAGTCGGCGAGGGACAGTTGACTGAAGTTGAAGATGGCTACCCCTCGTTCTAAAGTGGACATGACAATCGAGATTTGTTAATAGGCCCTCCATATTCTCAAAGGGACTTTATGACAGGAAAATAATTCCGAACCTACCATTACCTGAAGAAAGCGAGCCACACTCATTAGTGTTTATGCACCTTCCATGACCAACTTGCAGGAAGCCAAAGACAAATTCTAGCATGTTCTGGAAGCTCTGATTGCTTCAGTACTAAAGTCAGACAAGCTGATTATTCTTGGTGATTTTAACACCAGAGTTGGCGCGGACCAAATCTCATTGGAGGGGATTATTGGTAAAAAAAACCACAAGTTTTTGCAAAATGGTAAGACAGAAAAGCACCAAATACTTGTAAAAATATGGTAGCGATATCAATATAAATATTAATATAAAACTGTTACATTGTTGTCAAAAGTATACAAAAGAACCACAAAAAAATAAATAATGATGAAACATAGTAATATCCTTGCAAAACTTTGGGAGTTGATTATTTATACTGCAAGACCTCAAAATGTCCAAGGGTATCCGAGCAACATCATGAAGTGTCTTCATCCTCAAAATGTCCAAAGATATCCGCGCAACATCATGAAGTGTCTTCATCCTGAAAATGTCCAAGGGTATCCGAAGAACATCATGAAGTGACTTGATCCTCAAAATGTCAAGGGGTATCCGAGCAACACTATGAAGTGTATTTATCCTCAAAATGTCCAAGGCTATCCGAGGAACATCATGAAGTGACTTGATCCTCAAAATGTCAAGGGGTATCCGAGCAACACCATGAAGTGTCTTCATCCTCGAAATGTCCAAGGGTATCCGAGCAACATCCTGAAGTGTCTTCATTGATAGCAAAACAAAATGCTCCTGGCACACAGGGTAAAACTTCACACACTCAAGATGAACATATTCTACTGTTGACACTGACAAACTCTCGTCGAGATGCTCCATTCCAGTTACCATAATTTAACTAAATGTGTGAAAATATCGTCTATATGCTTGCGTTATTGATACTTTAAAGTTTTCAAGTAGCTTGACGGTTGATTACTCAATCTCAATGGTTCTTTTATATATATATATATATATATATATATATATATATATATATATATATATATATATATATATATATATATATATATATATATATATATATATATAATAGTTTCTAATTTTAAAATGATTGGTTTCAATAGCCATATTCTATTATAAGTACAACAGAAAAATAGCGAAAAATCGCTAAAAATGTTTATCATATTTTCACTTACAAATATGGCACTTATACTGACAGATATTAAACTTACTATTACACTGCAGCTGATTCTGGGATACCAAAACATCCCCTACATGAATCGTACGCTTCAATTTAGAGAGTTACCTCAAGGAAAAAAGTGTAGACGAATGTATGTTTTGTAATGAAGTTCCAATCAAATAATTACATCTCACATTCTCATTTCGTGCATTAACCATACATATCTAGGAATAATTTGTGGTAATTACTAAGAGACCATGTACCAAACAGATATAGCATACAGCGTAATCAGTATATACTAAAATGTAAATCTTTCCAACGTTTGTCTCGATTGTGTGTATTTTATTCAACACAAGAAAACACATTTTATACAAATGATAAATTATTTTGATATTAGTTCCTGGGCAAAGTATACGTAAACAATCTTCAACAAAATTGTGCCAACAATCTATCGCCTGACGTGTTTGCTATTTGTATCATCTAGATTTGACCATTGCATGATATACCTAGCACTCGAATATTTGGTGTCAAAATTGATTGGATAATATTGATTGCCTGCCACCTCACCAATGAAAGTAAATAAACATGTCCTTGCATTAGTGTCTTCTTCTTTTCTTGTCACTTTTAGTAAATAATTACGATCAAAGTGTTATTGTTGGATTGCTCGGACAACGTCTATTTTTTTATTTTAGCCAGTAACATTTGTATTAGCTGACACATTGTGAGGTATAAAGTGGACTTGCTGGAAGTTTAAATATAACATATACTGTATTTTGTGCCAAGAGTCAAAGTCCATAACGTTCATATTCAATTTTTATAAAAGAAATATAGTCTGAAAAACCACATGCAACGTCAATGACTCTGTCACTGAATACTAGTCCACGGTCTCAAATAAAACCTGCAACGTCAAGGTGAAGTCCCTCACTGAATAATATCACATATTCTAAAACAATAATTGCAACGTGAATTTGGAGTCTCACACTGTCAAATATTTCGTTGATGTATGAGAAAGGTTTAGTTACTTCAATTTTCAAAATGGGCAAAAATGATTGTGTTTAAATTATGCGCTGAATAATAAAATGAGTTTTGTTGTTTCTTTAAAATTCAAACCGAACATTACAATAAGACTCGTCCAAAAAGTTTCAGTTTTTCAGCTCACGATTAAATTTGAAAATTCATCTAACGTTTTTATAAGGGGGTGGGGTGGGGCAAATATTCAATCCACACAAATATTTTCTAACATATGTTCTTAAATACAATAGTAGAATATAGATACTGCGCGATTGAAACAAAATATAGCCATGTACATTTTCAAGTGACTTTTGAAGTTCTAAAACGTTTCTAGAATATTGTGAATTAATACCGAATTCAATATGGATAGTAGCTTTATCAACAACGACACCATCAAGATATACCTAGTACGTCTTCTTGTGGTTTATTCCGTTTTGTGATAAACAGTGGGAATTTTCATACTTGGGTTAAGTAGCTTATATAGTCTATTCATTTCTTTCTAAAAAGGTTGAGAATACATAACTCATACAAGTGTGCTCTAACAATTATTGCATTCACCAAATGTGTACAAGTCAAAAAGTTCATTTGCGCTGCTTCAATCTAAGAGCTTTTTAGTATAATTATATCTGCAATGTACATTTTCCTTTGGAATCTATACATGTTTGTGTTCAAAGTTAGATCTTGTACGAAATGAACATTGTGTTGACTGAGTCTTAGCAAATTCCAGACTGCAAGCTATAATAGTGTGGTAGAATATTCGTTTTGTTGCTGATATAGGCATATTGGCTGTATCATGGCGAGGAAATGAGATCAAAGTGTCTTTATGTTAGCTCGGACAGAACTGGATATATATCGATCTAGCAAATATTAGATTACGTGTCAGACGCTGTACCAATTGTTTTATCACGGCTCTAGTCCAGATTTTGTAACTGATCCTATAATTTCAGAAACAGGATGGATTAATCTTTACCATCTCTAAAATGTTGAATTTAAAGTTTTATTTTTGAATGAAACATATATTAGTTATAGATTATTGCATTTGTTTGGGAAAATAGGAATAAGTACTTCTGAGAATTACTGAATGATCTTGTGAGGGTAGTATTAGTCCGAAAGAAAAAACAATTTAATATTTTCACATACAAATGATGTAACCTTAACACGAAGTCATATTTACCCATACAAATGCTGTAATTTTAAAACAAGTTCACATTTTCCCATACAATTGCTGTAACCTTAAAACGCGGTCATATTTTCCCGTACAAATGCTGTAACTTTAAAACGAGTTCATATTTTCCCATACAAATGCTGTTATCTTAAAACGAGGTCATATTTTCCCATATAAATGCCGTAACCTTACAACGAGTTCATATGTACCCATTCAAATGCGTTCAAAAACAATACCGTTTCATTTTCTTATTATTAAAATATTGAGTCATGTTTTGAATGAATGTTATATAACAATATTTTGCAGTTGATTTGGAATGGGTGGATTTTGTTTTTCCAAATCAAAATCTTTTTTGTTTATTGTATACTGGAGTAATTTGACCAATTAAGTGTAAGAAACAGAATGTGTTTTAAGTTTTAAATGTAGTCATAATTACATTACAATTTCGGTTTTTGCAGTTTTTCCATGTTATGGATCAAATCTTTCAGAATTAAGAAAGTACATACTGAGGAAATTTAAGATGCATACATATAATTATATTTATTACCATTCTTATAGCTAACTAACAAGGACATATACTTATGCCGTGTCACTTGCATGCTTGCTGTTGGAATGAAACTTTTATGAACAGTTTACGAATATTTTATGAACAAAAACAAAACCAGTCAACACTGAATGCTTATTGTTTTCGACTTTGTAAATCCAATGCCAGATCTTGATCATGTATCATTCATGAAAAGAGCATGTTATGTATGAAAAAAGTGAAAATGACAGCAAAATGTGTAATGCAATTAGGTCTCTTGGGAATTCTAATTTAGTACTATCTAAAAAGAAAGTGAAGTGTCTCGTTAAATGAATTGATAGAGGCCATTATAGTTAAGTCAGTGATATATTTTCTGGAAAAAGATTTGGCATGAGTTTATCGCCTTAATAAATCATTAAATTAGACATGAGTGTAAATATAAACACTCAATTATGGGCTACTGTTGGCATTAAGTTATTACAAGCAAATGACATTACCACTACAAATACTAAATCCGTGTTTTGTTGTCCAGTAAGAACCAAGTCACACATAACATGTATAAGTATATATTTATTATCTCAGTGCTAATGCTACTAAAGTGTATAAATTTCATTAATTCTGATCGGCAACGTAATTGTCTATCGCGAGCTCTATAACGCGGCAGTTGATAAAAGCTTTTCCAGAATTGGAAGTAAAATCGTTTGAACTAAGAAGACAAACGGGTTGTCTCCTTTGTTATAATTTCTATTTTGTTATCGATATATTGGATGATAACATTTTTATTTTGTACCTTACCTAAAACTAGCTGAATATACTGAATTAATTTATGACTAATTAATGGCGTAGAAAGATAATAATAGTGAAATTAATTTTGTCAAATAGTTTTATATTTTAGGCTTGTAATGAAGTACGGCAGGAATCTAGTTGGATATGAAGATACTTTCAATGATGAGAATACATCGGTTGTTTGGATACATCTTGTAAACAACGTGTTAAACCGTTATAGTTTTCCTAGACTAGATAAGTGCATTATAATTTGATCGTCTATGAAATATGCAAATTTATGAATGGATAAGGTGCTAAATTAATGCCATATAGCTAAATATGGACTTGCGTAACCTTCAGACTATTCTCAGATTTGTTGCCTGGTTACATGTTTCACTTGCAAGAGTTGACCATCGTTCACACAACGAACTTACGAAAGATACTCTGAGTATCCAGTGAAAATTATTTAGAAAAATTAATTACAAGGTCTCGTCAAAGTTGTGCCTGAATCATTTTGTTGTCTTCATTGCTATCAAAAAGTCACTGGTGTTCTCAACATTTCAATGTTCATTAACATCGCATCCACTAAATTACACCGAATAATACTCCAATATTTAATAACACAATGCATACTTTTCATAAGCTCACATATAAGCACTGTTGAATTTGAGCCCTTTTGAACATCTAACGCGGCAAACCTATAACTAATGACTTTTATTCTGGAAACCTATTATATATTTGCCACATTGCAAAGCATCGACTTCCTATGTCGTTGCAATTGCAAATATTTTCTACAAGAATTTAGTATAATAAGAGTTATGACCTTGTATCCTGTTATAGCTGGAGTGAAAGGGAGCCAGTGGTCCTTAATTTTGCTTTTCAAACTTATATATAGGCTCCAGTAAGTATCAAAAATTGTTTGTGGGTGTTATTTGTCGAATCTCTTACATAATTGATTCAGTTTATTAAAGTCGCTATCGGGCGAAGAAGCTGATTTTGCCAATCTGTATTAAATGTGAATGGTAAAAGGTAATATAACTTTATGAATCCATTTACCAAATCACTTTCATCAAAGTGTCTGCAAAACATTTTAGAATAGGTTGTTTGCACGAATGGACCTGTTGTATAACATTACACATATTATGTGAGTAATTGCGATGCTCTAGATTAGCTTCAATCACGAGATTCTCAAAATCACTTATTGCATTAGTTTTCCAATGCGTGCAAGAAATGCCGTCGGCAAAAGGAAATATCAGATATTAATAATTGTTTAGGTAGCTGTTGCTTTTCATTTAACATAAACTATAGTATTTATCGACTGTAGCAGTATGACCTTCCCCTCTAAAACGCATACAAACGATAGGGTTTTCATACCTTCTGCAGATGCCTAGAATGACTACTTCACTCTGTCGGTTAAAATCCGAGGGGTGTGGCGTTGAGTTTCAGGTAAATAACACCTGTTGTTCCTACTTTCTGAAACATTGGCATCTTTTTTTCATGTCCTAAATAGATGTGTACTTCAGCAATATTCTGGATGATTTAGGACATTAACTTAAACTGCTTTGTTTAAACAACATACAAGATTGATAACAACAAACCTTCCGATGAGCATTTTTATCAATCACCCCTTTGAATCATCTGAATACCGAAGCTAACTGAAACACTTTCGTTCTTTTAATCTTGACATTTATCAGGTTCTTGATAATGGAAAAGTTGCATATGCAATTTTAGCATTTGCGCAATATTAATTTCTGCGCCTTAGTTTTGCATATCAACGAGAAACTCGCAAGTCTCAGTTTTTTTAGCGACTGATATATTCACTTATCTATCTCATTCTGTCCATCAGTCTGTCTCTAAACCTACATTCAAATGACTATGAAAATAAATCTAACTGCGAAACATTGAACCATATAACTTTTTACTAGCCATGACATGATTTTCTCCAACCATTGATATAAATAACACATTACATTTATCAACCATAAATTATGTACAAGATGTCTCCATAAAATATAATAAACGGTCTGAACATAATTATAAGAAGACAAATAATGCCTCTATATTTAGCTTTTTAGCATAATATTGGAATGGTATGATTTTATATTGTATCATCCATGCAGTTTCCATTGATGTATTTAAATATATTCATATATACAATGCAAGCAATATTAATTGCGCAATATAATTGTCTATTTCGTGAATGGCCTGGCCAAGTTGGAATACATATTTACTATCATAATCAATTTGAAGAAATCAAGAAATTTCAAAAACGTTTTTGATGACAGATCTTCATAAAATATGTGCATCAAGAATATGATTGTGTGGAACTAAATGATATATATGCAGTTTGTGTTTCTTCACACCCTTGCAAAGCTTATGATATTTAGCATGTTGGCTGGGCTGGTTGAAAGAGAGACATCAAATATTTGACTTGGGTACTATGCTAATAAGATGAAAACTATAGAAAGTTATATGAAAACAAGGTTTATATCATTCAGTTAAAATACACTATATAAATTAAACTGATGAAATTTCAATTGAGCATTTCAGGTAATATATTTTCTTTTGAGATAATTAGATTTGATGTACAAAAGTGAATCCGTTTATCTTAATGTTCTCTTTGTAAACAGATCCACAATCAAAATCAAATGGATATTAATATTATGTTATGTATATTAAATTTGCATTGCATACTTCACTCTTGTCCGTAAGTGAAGATTATTGATGGATTTATTGCATGACTGACTTTGTTCATGATTGTACGTAGTGAAATAGATGTTCAAGGCCTAAACGTTTAACCGCTTTGAAGCATTTTCTTCGCAATATTTAGAATGTTCACTTGAATAGATGCATGAGTTCGATTGGAAAAGTGAGTATGCATACGTAGGTATATATCTCTAGTATATATCAAATGTTTTTTAATTTCGATTGATTTGTTTTTTATTATCTTTATAAACGTGTCACCATCAATATTGACAGCAAACGTATATGTATATCTTTACTGATAGTCAGTCGGCTAAATGCAAGTAAAATGTAATCTGAACTTCACTCAAATTGTTATAAATTTTAGTCTCTCTTTAGGCCCGTCTTATGCCATTAATCAATTCGATATATGCTTTTACTGCCAGAAGGTGAAAAATGAAGCAATATGCTATTAGTACTCTTGTGTATTGTTATAGCTTTAGTGGCAAAAGGATAATACAGATATGCATACAATTTAATGTTTATGGTGCCCGTGCTAAATCTCACTATGTACATAATACCAATTAAATAGGTAACGGTAGAAAATGGCTTACGTCGTCATAAAAGGTTTTAGTAGAACACCACCAAGAGATAATCATTGCCTGCTGACATGAACAAATTCACGGTCTTGATTTCTTTCACAATTTAAACACGGTGCTTATGTATGACAATTAAATGTCAAGTGAAATAAAAGATTTTACAGTAAAATTATAACCTGTTGTTTGTTGTTTTAATATTATTAATCGTTGTTTTATTTTCCTTTTTTGATTTTGTGGGATTTTTAGCGAAATATTCATAGCCTATTATGAAATACTCTAGACAGGTATTATAAACTAGTTTCCTTTGCAAACCTTTTATGTATGCATCACTTTGAAAATTCGTACTGAGATGAATGTCATGAAATTTTCCAGCACTTCCATAGCCTTCCACTTTCAAACCCAACAAACAAACACGATCCTTGCCATATCAGGCGTGGCAACAATTGTTTAACTATCTTCTTATGTAATATAAACAAATAAGTCAGGACTGAAAACAGACCAAAAATGATATTTGTATCGATGTACCTAATAATTTGATATAATTTCTCCTTTGCAAAATATCATAATTTTTGTTTTGTTTGTATTATCTTTAAGTTTCACTTATTACTATATTAACCGACAAAATGTCGTCCTTTTTCGTACCTTGCTTTGACTTAGAAAATATTACCGTGAGTATAAAATCCTACACTCATGTAAACTTTATATGCATTCCGCTTCATTTTGGTCAGTCTTCAATACCAGTAATGGCAAACATATGTCTTGGGCTATTAAGTCAACTAGATAGTTGATAACAAGCAAAGATTGATCTACGATATGGAGAGGATGCAGGAGAATAAGGATTTGAATTTTTATAACGCTCTAATAGATATTGACTATGCTTTCAGTTGTAAATAATGTTCCCCGTCGCCATTCTCATCATTAACAGGAGGTCTCAAACACATCATCTGCAGCTCGCCAAGCCATATCTCGTGGCTCGCAATATGATTGGAATTACCCTGTTCATTTAAGAATTTTACTTCCTGCTTTATAGTGATCATTAAGTATTGAAGTTAAAAAATAGAATACTCGTTGCATCAACAAAGAGACATTCATGTACGGAGAATAAGCGAGTGTTAAACACCATAACATTATGAATCCTATATAATATGATGTTCAACTCTTATACTTACAAATAAGTACACAAGGAATCAATCTTATGTAATGAGACGCAATATTAGATTAATTATTGTTACATGAGTGGTTATATATATATATATATATATATATATATATATATATATGGTTATATATATATATATATATATATATATATATATATATATATATATATATATATATATATATATATATATATATATATATATATATATATATATATATGGTTATATATATATGGTTATATATATATATATATATATATATATATATATATATATATATATATATATATATATATATATATATAATCTGCAGGACTTGGATTCATCCGGCGCTTCCATTTGCGCCGGATCCATCACTTATGCTCTCAAATAGTCGACATTTTAAAGCTCATTGTCGCCGACAGCATTAAGCATTGATTGGGCTAAGTAAAGGAAAAGCCATTCAGGACATCTCTGTGTTCAGTATAAATTATTTCAGTTTTAAGTGTCACTTTCGGAATTGAATCGACCTTCCTTCAAATAACAACTATTCATTTCATTTTAGTCCTTATACAACCGTCATACGACGGACATACGAAATATCAATGTTAACCATATATGCAGAGTTTTGGAAAAGATCATCCAATATATATGATCAATTATAATCCGGACTGAATGTCTCTCTGTGATTTCACAACGAAACATACGCTTGTTGATAAATAAATTCGTGTTTTCGTATAGTGTGACGATTAGGATGGATACGGTGTTTTCTGAACCCATTTTAGTACCTTGCTGCCATTGTATAGTTCATAGTGATCGATAATATTTGTCTGGAAGTTCCTTTATGACAGATAAGGTGCAGAGTCTTAAATCACCACGATTGAATAGATTTTGGTTACACAAAATTAGAATTACGTTTTGAAACAAACATTATATTTGCTTTAATTAAACACGCATTCATTACATGTGTTACTTTTTGTTTCATTACAACAGTTCGTTATCTGTGACGATCATATAGCACAGTTAGAAAACTAATATATTTTGATATATCTCTTTAATACCATGATTCCTATAGCCTCTCTATTTTGATCTGTAAGTATAATATTTTGCGTGCTTTGAAATGTTTGTTCTTAGGAAATATCAGATGTTTTTCTTTGTTTTGTTTTTATTGACGGAAGTTTCGAAAGCGTGAAAGCAATTTTCATATTTCATTTAAAAGTGTTCATATTTTCTCTTAATGGAAGTATAAAACATGGCATGTTTTTCAGATTTAAAAAGCTCAAAATAAACAGCATTTCTTTCATGTGACAGTCTGTTGATATTTCAAATCAATTGTAGTTAAACAAAAGTTTCAGTTACAAATTACTGAACTCAGTATCAAGATACGTGTTCCAAACAACATAATTTATATTATCAAAGAACCGAAGATGAGACAAATGGTCTTCAATGTAATAAGGCTTCATAAAGTTGGCGACTTGCCAAATGTATAGCTTCAATAATCTCAATTTCATACTCTTTTAATTGTTTTCATATAATTTATTTAGGGGCTTTGATTAAGAATTGAATAGTTGAATATAAACATGAGTTATTTTAAATAAATCCTGGCGTTATCTTCTGTTTAGTTCAGAAATGAGGTAAACAAGATTCCTTATCGCGACATTGTTTTGAATGTTGGAAGTATGCCATGATCTTAAATATAAATGAATACGTAATAAATATATTTTGAATATTCTTCAAAACAAGAGTTAATAATATTTGCTTGGTCGGATTTGTGCTAAATATTGCCTTTTTGAAATGCTATAGCATGATCTTGATATATTAAATAAAATAGAATCTATATGGTTTAATAGTGGCAACAGCTGTTCCTGCATGCAAACATGCTTTCCATATGCAGCTGAGGCACGCGGAGTTAATTTATACGTCATTGCACAATAACCTTAAGAAGATTCAAGATAATGATAATGAACCTGAAATGAACGGGAATGAACTCAATGATGTGTGCCTATTGGACATTGTACTTTAATAATCTTGATGGATGTCATTCCAGATGGTACGAATAATGGGAATCCAACAAAAGCTATTAATTTAATTTGGACAATTTTCTCTGATTACCTCATGGAGTAAGGAAAGTTTATAACAAATAATGATATATTTAATTTTTTTATAATCCAGTGTGTGTAAACCTCTATTAAGCACATAGTGGGTCAACATTATATGGATTTTATCTACGAAGACATTCATGATATTGCTCTACGCATACTTTGACAGCATCTGCATGTTTCCAATGTTTAAAGTTCAGGTAACATAAGACTTTATGTTGTGACCAGTATTCACCAAATTCTCGTTACAATGTCAAATATTGATTAATGACTTCAGATGCTGTATATAGTCTTCATTTGAATGTGTTGTATGCGATGTATGTGCACATAGAAGGTGGTTAAGTTTCGAAATTTTATTGAATAACGAAGATAATACCATGATCAGGTAAAGAATGAAATTGTTAGTATTTATCGTGACATCATGTAGATTAGAAATGAAGAAAACAAGAAAACACGAAAATGCAGAGAGAATAATAAAGAATGGTGTTTATAATTATAATTTTTAACGTAGATTTCAACAATTTTTTGTCATATCGCTACGATTTCTGCAGTGTGGCAGTTTATAGAGATGTCTAGCACTGGGGCATCATGCCGCAGACATGTAGCATGATGTCCCACCCGGTTACAGTATCCTGACACCAAGCCGACCAGTCCTAACACTAAACTCTTAATGCTGAGCGTCAAGCAAGGCAGCTATTAGTACCATTTTTGTAAATCTTTGGTATGACTCGACCGGGGATCGAACCCACGACATCCCGCATCCGAGGCGGACGCTCTAACCACTAGGCCACCGGTGCAGTCAAAATAAAGAATGAATAATCTATATTACAATGATGGTGCGAGAATGTAATATGATGAACATTGAAATTGATGTATTTATCATGTCATCCTCCAAATGACCAATGATTTAAATCATTCAATTCGCGAAAGACAGTAATACATTAAGGCATGATAAAGAAACGAAAGCATTTTAACCTTTGCACCACATAATGAAAACAAAAACTCTTCTACAAGTACTGTATACTATAGTCTTTAATATGTAGTTCACACTTTACGGGTTCGACTTCTGCAAACTAATTCACTCTATTACAATATCAATGTCCCAGAAAATCGATATATCATTTGCAAGAAATGCAGGTTAGACTGTTAGAACATTTTACACCTTAAGTCACTGTTTCCATCAGCAGATGTAGTAACGACATCTTCAATTTAGCAGATTGGTCAAGAATTAGTCAAATTTTCATTTCTGTCTGTCTCATAATATTCCTTAAATGCGGCGTGCAATTCCACTCAAGACCATTGGCAATCGATACTGTCTTCACATTCAGAACTGCGTGCAAGGTGGTCAGAGTCATGTAGTAAAATGGTGGTCTTCTTTTATCTCAGATTACTGTCGTTCTAAAAACATGGCGATTCCATTGATTCAATAGAGATTCAAGAATGATAGCTGGCGCAGTCTAAATGACTGGTTACATTTATGCTGAAAAATATTGAGACATAAAAAGAACGAATATAGCCTGACGCATATGAAATCATGTTGCCTGGATGAATAAAAGAACTATCAAACTTGGAAAGGAAGCACAATTCATGCAATATCTGAGTTAGACAAGTATGTTTTAGATTGGAGAGACAGAAAGGGTGTAGGTAGAAAAATATTCACATAGACTTCGACTTCTCTGAGGATTTCCTTTAAGTCAACTCAATATTCAAAATTTATTGCATATCGATGAAGCGTGTCGTTTACCTAGAATATCGATGAAGCATGTATTTTACCTAGTATATCGATGAAGCATGTCGTTTACCTAATATATTGAAGAAGCATTTCATGTACCTAGTATATCGATGAAACATGTATTTTACCTACTATATCGATGAAGCATATCGCTTACCTAGTATACTGATGAAGCATGTCGTTTACCTACTATATCGATGAAACATGTCGTTTCCCTAGTATATCTATGAAACATGACGTTTACTTAGTATATGAATGAAGCATGTCGTTTGCCTAGTACATTGATGAAGTTTATCGTTAGCCTAGAAAGTATTTATGAAATTATGACTGTGTGACATTTTCAAACAAAACCCAATTAGTTTTTAGGCACAAATTATGCATTACGAGATAAGCATCTCAGAAAGATCACAAACATTGTTCATTAAAAGTTTGTTTATTACTAATACAGTTGCATCAAATGTAGAACTAAACTTGAAATTGACATACTTTAATATCTTTTTTCTTACATCATCGCTTTAACTGTATTGAATTTGGTGCAAAAGATGCGTCTAAGAAAACGGTCAACGTTTCTAATGGAAAATCCATAAGTGAATTCATAGTGTCATCCAATTAATGGGACATTTCATTTCATGCTTGTCAAACGGCCATTATGAAATGAACTGATAAGGATTGCTACATGATTTTCTAAATTAATTTACTGACTAATATAGATACTTCGAATCATATTTAGGTTTTTTATTTACTCTGATATATTGTCAATGTTTGAATCATCTTTGCCTTTTAAATCACGAAGGCCTCCTCTCTTTACTAATTACATCTTTTTTCGTTCTTGAGCTGATAGTTTGCCATATGTACTGAATAGATATGACTGATCAAATATGCAATCATATTTCCAGATACGTACGTATTAGATTTGACTATGCACAACTGAATGTCAATGATATGTTCATTATATTAAACACACAGGTATTAAAGTATCATGTTCCATATGAGTACTTTTAGTCAATGATTTGATACATTCGATAATTGAGAGAGGCACGGTTGGGACTTATTAAGATAAAATGAGTCGATGAAACAGCACGTTCCTTTAGAATTTGTTTAAAAATTGACGTTATGAATTACTTACCATGATATAATTTGCTGTTTTACATAAAGGTGATAAAACATGCAATTGGTAATGTAACACATACGCAACAGGATAAGAGCATGTTTCGCTTTCTATTTACACTTTCAAAGCAGTTGGTTTTTGGTACCAACCTTCAGATATATAGAAAATATGACTCACATGTTGTTTATGTCAGTTTTAGCTTAATGAACCTGATTAATGAGTTAAAAGAATTTAAACATGTTTTAGTGGTGGTGACAAAATTTTGATGACGCTATTAATGACCATTTTTCAGCCTTCATCGCTTTTATCAAGGTAAACATGCCACGGTAATAGAAGCCCTTCAATCTAGCTTAGCTGACACTTCGTTATAGAGAGTGTCATATGCTATTGTGCATGCTGCATTATTTTATTGTCCATTTCCCTTCCATTAACGACAGGACATGGATAGGCACAGTCAGTGTCATTTCCATTTCAATGATTGGAAATGTGCATATTTATAGGGTGGTAAAAACAGCGAATAGATCGAGGAAGAAACTTATCAGTAGAATGACTTTTCTAGATCTGATATCAGTCGGGACGCACAGTCTGAAAATTATTTCTTGGTAACAGTTAGAACGTCATTGATGATGATCAAATTGTTCTAAAATGTGACAGTGACAACATTGTGGAGCATTTCTTTGAATTTACTTTGTTTTTAAAATATCCTGTCAAAAATAATGTAATCCAGGTAGAAAAGACCGCATCTCGAATCCCAGTGTGTTTGCAGAATCGTATTGACATGTAGCGTACATTGTTCTCGACAGAAATTATTAAATATGTCTTGACACATATTTTGCGCGCATTATTTAGCCAATATGAAAACCACCTCTGCCCTAGGATAACAGATTAAGAGCATAATTTCGATTTTCTACAGTATTTCGCCCCACTCCACCATTTGACTTGCAAGAGTTAATCCATTTCCACACACGAAGCTTGCCAAAGTTATATTTCGAAGACATTCCAATTTAAGGTTAGTGATGTGTCTGACTTGTTGCTATTGGAGAAATGTATGCTATCGCATTTATAATTTAGGTATGCATCATGTGAACTGGTTGGTTGGCTTCCGTTAGTCTCGAGAGACGATGAAAATGCGCCCATGAAAGTGTCCTAGTTTGTAGCTGTGCAGCGTCTTCTGTGACTATAAAGTCCCACACGGGAGTGGCAATCCTTGCTGCAGTTGCTACACTTGAAGTATGACTCGGGTCTTGGTTGGAACTGCTTCCTCTTCCTCTGAGATCTTTTCTCATCAGCGAGCTGTCGTAACTTTTCCTCGCTGGCTTTCAGACCTGTGTACAAAGCATGTCACCAGCTGGACTTGTCGAGGGCAAGCTCTTCCCAGGTATTGACCTCTATTCCAAGAGCTTTGATATCCTGCTTGCAGACATCCTTGAAGCGAAGATGTGGCCGTCCTATTGATCTTCTGCCTGAGGCAAGCTTAGAGTAGAGAAGGCCTTTGGGGATCCGTTCATCGTTCATTCGATGCAGACGACCCAGCCATCTGATGCGACGTTGGCGCAGGAGTGTGACCATGCTGGGAATTTTGGCCTGTTGATGCCCCTCGTTGTTTGTCACACGATCGCTCCAGGTGATCCTAAGTATGCGACAGAGACAACGCATGTGAAAGGCGCTTAGTCGTTTCTCCTGAGAGGCGTACAGGGTCCAAGTTTCGTTGGCATACAGAAGAGTGCTAAGCACGCAGGCACGGTACATGGTGATCATAGTGTTTGATGTCAGTTTGTTGTTGTTCCACACTCTCTTTGACAATCTAGAGAGAGTTGTTGACGCCTTACCAATCCGCTTGTTGAGCTCGGCATCGAGTGAGAGGTTGTTGGTGATGGTAGAGCCAAGGTAAGTGAACTCACTGACTACTTCTGGTTTGTAGTTGTTAATGGTTATGCTGGGAGGGTCTGCGTCCCGAGCCATCACGTTGGTTTTCTTTAGGCTGATGGTCAGCCCGAATTCATCACTTGCTTTAGCAAAGCGGTCCATTAGGCGTTGTAGTTCAGCTTCTGTGTGAGTGACTATAGCAGCATCATCTGCAAAGAGCATGTCCCTAATGGCTGTTTTCCTTACTTTGCTCATTGCCTTCAATCGTGCCAGGTTGAACCGTCTGCCGTCTGAACGCTTGTGCGGGTAGATCCCTTCTGTGGACGTCCCAAAGGCGTACTTAAGCAGGACAGCGTAGAAGATGCCAAAAAGCGTGGGGCAAGGACACAGCCTTGTTTCACTCCGCTGTGGATATTGAATGGTTCGGATGATGAGCCATCATACTGCACTGTGTCTTTCATGTCTTCATGGAAGGACTGGATCATGCTTAACAGCTTTGTAAGGCATCCAATCTTCGTCAGGATTTTGAAGAGTCCGTCGATGCTGACCAGATTGAATGCTTTGGTGAGGTATATAAAAGCCAGGAAGAGGGGTCTGTGTTGTTCCCTGCATTTCTCCTGCAGTTGCCTGATGGAGAAGATCATGTCGATTGTGGACCTCTCTGCGCGGAACCCACACTGAGACTCTGGATACACTCTGTCGGCAGGCGTCTGCAGTCTGTTCAGGATGACTCTAGCGAAGACGTTACCCACGATGCTGAGAAGTGATATGCCCCTGTAGATGTTGCAGTCACTTCTGTCGCCCTTGTTCTTATACAGGGTTATGATGTTGGCGTCTCTCATGTTCTGAGGCACTGCACCTTCATCCCAGCACTGGCAGCAATAAACTAATTGATAAAAGTTACTTGTGAATACGGCATGTCTTATTATCCTTATTGAAAGCTCTTTAATTTCCAAAATTGAATCTGTTTACCTTAAAGCATTTTTGTGATAGTCCAAAATTAATGATGCTTTTATACTCTTCGTCCATCAATAATGAATGTAACTGTAAAACGAAACTGTCTCTTTTGCCAATTAATTTCAATAAACATTAATTTCAGTAAAATGGGATTTAGATCAGAAAGGGGCATGATATTCAAATGAAGCTGTTATAATAGCTTTCATATGGATAAAAGTGCATCGTCATTTTCCATTTTGCGGGCCAATGTTCTATAGGATGTGATGTGATTATGATTTTTAAAGTAGCTTTAAACAAATTTCATTCTGCAGTGTGGCAGTTTATTGTGATGTCTAGGACTGGGGTATCATGATGCAGACATGTAGCATGATGTTACACATAGTCACATTATCCTGACACCAGGACTGCGAATCCTAACACGAACCTCTTAATGCTGAGCGCCAAAAAAAGGGCAGCTTTAAGTGCCATTATTGTAAATCTTTGGTATGACTGGACCGTAGATCGAACCCACTACCTCCTGCATACAAGGCTTAAACCACTAGGCTACCGGAGCGATGTTCTATTGGAAAAATTACACATAATCAGAAGCAAACTGAATATACATGATAATATCAAACATAACAAATCTAATACAGCCATCACAAATTTCTATATTACGACATCCAGAAATCGTTTTATTAAAACGTAAGTAAATCTTACTTTCGAAAATCAATATACATTATATTGAAATGTTAATCAATTGCGGTATCGAAACACCAATAAATCTAATATAAAATATCAAGAAATCATAATATTTAATCACCAAGAACTTATTATATTACAACACCAAGAAATTACAATATTTCAATATAAATAAATCATATAAAATCATAATATTAAAATATAAATAAATCATACAATAAATTGTAAATAAACCATAAAATTAAAACATCAAATAATCATAATATGAAACTTCAACAGATCGTAATATTGTAACTTAAGAGTCCATAATTGACATGGACGATGAAGTCAAATAAATGAAAATACTAAGCAAATACATATCAGGAATATTACTAAAACCTATAGTTATAAAATACAAAAAGTGCCAAACATCAAAGTTTGTATAATTAAACAATATTGTCCTTAGTATACAAGTGATCATATAACAAATAAACTTATGCTTTTGAGAATTAAATCCGAAATAATCCATGAATTACTAGCAAAACTTCTATTAAATAAAGTTTAAATAATCTTTATTGATATTCCATACAATTTACAATACTGATGGTTTTGATAAGCCTGTAGTGGTCAATAATCTCTAATGAACTGCTGTAAACATGGAAGTAATTTAATTGATATTACAAGTTTTCGACTCACAATGATATAAACTAATGTTTCCATGTTTGAATTTGCTCTAATTCCCAGTTAATGTCACTTTACTTACTTGAATATTATAGCACTTCGTATTTCCAGAGAATGATACAATTATGTCACCCAAATAAAAGTTTGATTACAGCAATATATATTTTTTCTGTTTAGATGTTATCGCATATGGAATAAATATTTTCCCAGTAAACAAGACCATCTATCAAAAAAAAAACTATGACACAAGAACAACCCAGAAATCGCCAATAGGTTATTTCACTAGACAAATTAGTGATAATTAAATGTGGCTAGTAAATAGGAAAAACAGAACACGGTAAACACAATGGAAAAACACTTACACCAAAACACATATGTTTACTTTTGAATAGAAAATGGATAATAATCCTAATATTATAACCACATCAAATAGAGAAAATATTAGCTATGTATTAGCTGTTTACAGAATAATTTAAAAACTCGTTCTGTTCAGGTGGACAATAAACTTGATTTTGGACAAAGTCAGTTACAGGCTACAGTTTTAAAATGATCCATAGCAAATAATAAATATTAAAAATATAACACAATGCAAATTAAATATACAAAACACTTCCTGTCATAAAAAAGAATCAAACTGCCTTTTAACTATTAAAGTGAATGTACATTTGAAATAAATTTACATTGATTGAAACCGTATGAATCGAACTAAGTATACACGTACAATACAGTACTTTTATTCTCGTGTAAGTGAAATTACTATATATCAGTGCTTTCATTTGATGCATCTAACACCAAATTCTATAGCTGCAACATTAAACCCAACCAGAATAATCTCAGATATTTCTTTCATTTTGCCAAAGAATATAAGACGTTGTGATAACTGAATAAAATAATCGGAGATGTAACTGAATTAAAATACACTTGAAAGTTATTATCAGAGCCAACATGTCTTCTCGATTGTGGAATAATTCCTCTGATGCTTATTCCATTTCTTAGTAAAATAGCACACTAGATGATCAGCGCTGTATTTGTCTTCTTAAATCAATACCGTATCACTTGCATTACCAGATATTTTAAATAATTGACTGAATTTTTGAGCTGAAAGTAATGGTGCTCTCTTAAGTATGGAATCAAACTTGTCAGACGTTTCCTGACATTTCTTTGACCGATAAAATGTGGGTTTACAGTACAAATCGGACAGGGCATTTTTGCAGCAATTGGACAAAACATTTTGATAATATCCAGCCAGACCTAAAGATCGCATCATATGCTTTTATTGATAGGAACATATAATTAAAAGACTACCTTGACCTCGAATTTATGGGTTTTACCTGTCCAAGGCCTTCCTTATGTTTTATAAATGCAACACAAGCACGGACAAAACCTCACATTTATATAAATTATTTGTCAAATTTCCCTGATTCAATGCAAAATTCCGAATTGTCTCAGGTTGGTTTGCTAGTTGTCATCGCAGATGATGACACCATCGTTAAGAGTCTCCAGATGTAACCATTTTTGTTAAACGTTGAAAAGTTCAATCACGCACTTTCATCCCCAAATCACTACTTCATATTGATCAAGTACATATGGGGTTACGAATGCTGAGATATCGCTTGCACTTTACGTCAATGGGATTTACTAGAATCCCTACGAATGTTCAAATTTTATGGTATATTTTCATTTCCACTTAGGTAAATGCAATCATCTTGCCTATGCAAATTAATCTAATTTAATTACAAGTAGATGAACCACATACTACCTCTATCTAAATCATTGCCTAGCAATTTATGAATACCATCAATAAGTAAAGAACGTACTGTTCTAGTCGTCACCGACTTAAAACCAAGTCATAGTTGAAAGGAACATTAACAAAATCGCACTCTATTCCCTGCTTAAGCACACGTTCATTAGAAGATGAATGGTCAGAAAAAGACAAAGTACCTGATAACAAAATATTCTGTGAAGCTCTAGTGTCCGTTACAATTTTATATGGATGAGATTGAAGGAATCAATCATGAGTGTAACAGAACTATTAATCACGAATTATTCATAATTTCCCATAGTAAACACAGACTGGGGTTGTTTGATCCAACAATGGCATTGATTTTGATTTAAATACATGGTCGTATCCTTGACCTCTTGTAAATAATGGCATTTGGAACAGGTCTGTCGTGATTCTGTTACCTATTTTTCAGCTTTTAGGAACCGTATAGCGTGACATTTTGTCTTAAAATTGGTGCACGTAGGAAGAGATATAGATTTATTATAAGTTTTTTTTAAAAAAACTCAATTATTAAAAGTGTGTCAGATTGAGAACTGGAAGCTTTCGTATTAGACTGAAATATTTTCCTTTTTACCAGCAGACTGCTGCGTGGAATGCTAAATAACAAAATAAATTTATGTGTTAATTAATAATCGTCAGCTGTACGAGCAGCGATTTCTAAAGTTTTAAACTTTTGCTCGTCAAGGTATGTCTTAAATGTCACCAAGAGCCCAGGATTTGAACTGTTCAACAAATATGTATCGTTTGATGTTATTATAGAGTTGGCCAACTTTCTTAACACCTATCAAATAATTGCACTTTTTCTCTTGCACATTCGAATGCGTTTGACAAGTATTGTTTATACTTCGTAAGTCTTTGTCAATATTCCTAAAGTACCAGCTCATAACCTTATACCTAATAATATCTGAAGATAAAACATAACTTTATTTTTTTTAATGTTTACCAACTTTGACAAAACACGAAAAAAATGCGCATGATTGCATAAGTAGTTCCTTTCCAGTACATGAAGTAATATATTTTTATCCATATACAACACAAATTAATTAATTTAAATGGATGCTACAAATTCAAGGCAAAATGTTTCTATCACAAAATAGTTGTCGTTTAAGTATGAGACGAATTGTTATAATATATGAGAACGACTAATTAAGCTAGAATTAATTAGATTGTCCTGTTTTTTTTAAATATTACCTTTAACTGTACTGTAACTGTTACAAATTTTGAACATAATATTATCATCTTATTTGACAATATTTTGTGTGAATATTGCCTGCTTTAAATTACGAGGAAGATAATAAAAACAGACATGATTGCTTCTTGGAGACCCTTTGAAGTACCACTCTTGGATGATTTATCTATGAGCGCCACGAAATTATCTTTTATCGAATCGTATTGTTTAGTCGAACCTTGGTCGGATCTTATCTGATATGACCGTGAAATATGCCAGAGTGTTCATAACAATCCTGATTACGAGTTACTGGAACATGTCAAGCACATTTAAGCCTCGAAATAGGATTGCTAATCAGCTCCATAAATGTCACATTATTCCAAGAGAAGTACCTTCAAATGGTGATGGCATCCATCCGCAGGGCGCCGTATTTATATTGATACATTAATCACAATTTTTGATACATTACATCTATTCCAGATGAATTGCTTGATGGTAAATTAGTCACCTCTTATCTTTCGCAAAATGTGATTTGAAATTTCATAAAATGTTACATGCGTTTTTTATAACGCACACATAGGTGTGTGCATGGAGCATAGGAGGAACAAATGTATTGGTTCTCTATCTCTTTGACCAGTGACAACATGGCGAAGGTGACTTAGATACAGAACATTTATTAAGCAGCAATAGCAGAAGCAACGATGAACAAAGTATGGATAACGTATCTCCAAGTCCAAATCATGCTGTGAGAAGTAAACACTTTCTTAAGAAAAAGACACAGTCTGTTATCATAATAGTTAATACAAATGGTGTAAAACGGCAGTACACATCTTGGAATAATGTAATTTCAGAACCAGAAAAGGATACTGTGATTGCAATCTCATCTTATGATTACAAAAGTACATAACTCTAACAAAGCAAGTGGAAAACTTGTCAGTACAACACGTATAATGAGAAATATTTAAAGTACAGCCTAATGAACAGAATAGGTTAGGAATGTTACTTGCTGGTAAAAGTTTAACTAGAAAAAATAAGAGATTATTATTGAAATCCTGTAGTAACTCAAAACAAAACATGACTGTACAGCAATAGAACTTTTATTTGTACGGCGAGTGAGTTCTAAATTCTTGCCGTAGATTAAGGCTGATGTATTTCAAATTGGCAAATATAGCTGCAAACAGCATAGACACAGATGTTCCGTCAGATAATTCACTGCCAGGTCTAGGTATATACCTTTTCTGTGAAGGATCAGTAGAACGAGCAACATTGACCCTGACCTGCCTGCGCATGATTCAACTGCATGTAAGTGCATATGGTTTTGCAGTTTTACCCCACGTATAAGACATCATTAAAGGTACTTTCACTGCACACCCATACTTATACTTTCCTCAAAAAGGATATCCCATTATTAAGCAATTGACGTTTTCTAACTATTCTTAGAGTTGTCGATTAATTTTACACATATAAATAAGATATTGTCATATAAGCTTTGCAGAAATAGTGCAATGCACGAGTTTAGTAACTATAAATAAATCTTCTAAAAGGATTGGTTTGCCTTTGGGTCACTACAGATTCCCATCAATATTATCACAATATGTTTATCCCTCAACATAGTTTTAATAATAAGGATAAATTTTGACGACGAGTTTTGTAAATATATGTCAAGCATTTTCATATCAAATATTAATTTGCTAATGTTGAAACCATTCATTAAATAAAGTAGTGATATTTTTGAATCAAAGTAAAAGGAAAATCAAATAATTTTTTGTTAACGAAAAATGTGGACTGTTAGAAATGCGGTTCATTGTATGGCCGTCATTATGAAACTCGTGGTCAAGAGCTATATTTTGCGAGCCAGATTTGAGACTTGGTTTTCTCCGTGTGAAGGATGACGCTACCTAACAACGACAACTTATCAAAAACGGCGCATTTTGAGACAATGCATAATGCGAGCAAATAACAAAATAAAAGTAACTGGGCTTGGTAACCTAACTCATGACAAATGTAAACATGCCGTCAATAGAATACTTAAATATTTAATTTTTTTACATCAATGAAAATAGATACGCAAGAGAAACAACTGTCACATTGAACTCTTGTATGAGTGTGGTGCAAATATATATATATATATATATATATATATATATATATATATATATATATATATATATATATATATATATATATATATATATATAGGTGTGTGTGTGTGTATGTATGTGTGTGTGTACTTGAAAACGATAAAGATGTATAATTGACGGAACATTGGAAAAGGCAATTGTTCCTGTTTAGATAGATCGTAAACCTGTACAAGAGTTAAGGAACTTGCTTTGGATAAGGTACTATTTACTTATATTGATCATGGATGTAAGGGGATACATAGTAGAAACCTATTATGGCCATGCAGTTATATTCTAGTTAAGTTAATACCAGAGCTCAGAAGCTGTGTTAGTCTTTTCGCAGACTGTCAGAAATTGAAGTTTGTCGATCGTTTTTGCCAGTCACTAATCTTAAAGAACTGAGTTGTAAACTCTCTCTGTCTCTGTCTCTGTCTCTGTCTCTGTCTCTGTCTGTCTGTCTGTCTGTCTGTCTCTCTCTCTTTCCTTTATGACTGAAGACTTTCTTTAAGTATGATGTATATGAATAAAGTGAATATTCTTTCATTGGTCAAAACAGTGATTAATCGATGGACATGAGACTGAAATTATACACCATCTCTGAATATTTTGTGAGAATATATCTAGCATATCGTTATTGTGTTTTATGTGTTCAAAACGATGGAATACATCTTTATGAACACGGAACTCTCGCAATATGGGAAATATTTCACTTATGGGAAAAGATTTATCTTATCGTACCCTTGCCTTTAATCCACATTAATTAACTTTAATTACCACATGCTTTGTGCCTGGAAAGCTGGCACATTTTTTTTAATGGTGATTTGGTTGATTGCAGCGTTGTCAGTATCCAGTATATTCATCGATATATTTAAAGGTAGACAATTATTGCATAAAGCATATAATGAATATTTAGTGATTTTTCGCTTTCGATCCCCTACAATGTGATAGTTTTAAACTATAATCTTAGACAACTTAATCCATGTTGAAAGTAATATAGTTAACAATACGACTGATAATGGCGTGAAGAAAGAAGTTAAATCAACTAAAGTGTAATAATTATTTATATCTCGAGATCCGATCGTCATGCATGTGATAATCAACGACGGTTTTGCTAATGTTGTTTAAACACAACTTTCAAATGCAATTGAAAATATTAGATGCATGCAATTTATCTTCATAAACGTCAGACATATTACTAGTCGGAATGTTTTAAGTTAGTAATCACCATTAACAGTTCCACGTGCAAGACTAAACCAGATTCAACTTAATAATCCTCAAACTCCTATTTTGTAAAATGTTGCTTCTTTCTTCACAGATGTATGATATTTCCTTTCCTTGTGTTTTAGATTGGTTCTTGCACTTTTGTTATTATCTCAAAATGTAATTTTATTTGACATTCAATAATTACCAAAACGTTTTCTTCATGAAAACGAAACCAAAAAAAGCACGAGTCCATTGAAGAACAATGGTCTACTTTTTATAAATCATTAACGACATTTGAATTAGGTTTAGAATTGGCTAATAGCGTATGGTACTTTATATCCCGCACTTAGTAACAGGAAGAAACTTCACAGATGATGTATTTGCTACCGATGCACAATTAGCTGAAATCAGACTATGCCAGTGTTTAAAATATTGATCAGGTAAGATCGACAATGATCGTAAATATGTATGAGTGTCAGTCCTTACGAAGTGATATCTGGAACCTGTCAAGCATATATGAATCACATAATTGGATGCTCTAAACAAGCTGTCAAGTTATACAAATGAATGAGCATTTTGTCTATCGATCATTTAATAACATATAATGAATGTAATACTGAACCTTAATATACTTCTAGTAAATCCTTATTAATAACCCATCTTACTGGTGTTCTCAAGGAAACGCAAATACGATTCTTAAAAAAACACTTAGCGATCATAAGTAAGTACATATCAAATATATTGTGTACTCGTTCCCCTTAATTTTATAATTGTGAATTGCACAGAATTGTCTTTTGTTGGCATAAGAAGAGTCTTTCCTCCACAACACAATTCTCATCAATAATATAATCACACAATTAATGCAATCACATAACAGTTATACTCTCTCCAAAAGACAATCAAGTACAAAATATCTTTCAACATTATTAAGTTTCATTGAGATTGGGAGAACTAAGAAAGGGACGAAGATAACATTCGGTTCAAAAAGATGAGTCCGCCTTGACCTACTCATATGTTACTATAGAGATCACGGTATTAGTTCAACTACTATTGTAAACATACATCATATTTTAAATTCATTGGCTTATATTGTCTCGGTGCTCATGATAAGACCTATATTTCTCCATGTTTCTCCATCCACAACTATCACTGTTGCAAACTTCTGTGTGGAGAACACCATATAGGCCGCGACATTTTTTATCTACATGCACATTAAGCACATGTTATTGATTCTGTACCAAATTAATCAGGTCTACTTTCATTATAGAGTACTCATAAGTCATGTCTTTAAGAATATTAAAATTGCATCGATATAATTTTGCCTAAATTTATTATAAAATTACAGATGAGATACGCTTTCTAAAGATATTTTTACTAAAATTTTGCATTTCATTACTACTTTTCATATTTTTACTAAAGTTTTACTTTTCATTTTTACTTTTCATTATTAAACAATATTGACCACGAAACCCGTATATACTCTATTATTTCTTCTCCCATTTCTAGACTGGTTCACAGTTATTCCATCTAATTAGTACCATGTGTCCTATAACTATATCTAGTTTTGTTTAAAAAAAACATGTATTTTACTCGTTAATATTAAACACAATTCAAAGAAAGAATTGTCGTTGTTTGTGCAAAGATAATAGTGTTATGACATTTTATGTGATGCCACTGTATATTAAATTAAATATGCATTATATGCTTCTGTGTTGAATTGCACTTATAAGTGGTTTATTCTTGTTATTAAAAAAATTGTTTTCATCCTCTGTATCTTCATATTATCTTTATATATTATGCGTGCTAAACAAACGAAACACAAACACGCTAACATCAGCAGGAATGACATCACAGGGTATCAAATTACATAACGCATTGTATTTTCAGCTCTCACTGGCTTTAATGCAAGTTATAAATGTCTTAAATTTCTAAATTGTATTTCTTTTCTTTCTGACTGACATAAATAAGATACAGCGAATCCATATTCCTATCATTCAGAAAAAATTAATAAGTATACTATATGACAGGTCAAAATGATAAGAGACCATAGTCATTCGGTGACTAAAAAAAATACACACACTCATCAAGCAGCAAGAGGTGCTGGGTGCTGACATTCCTAAACTAATCAAACTATCAACACATCCAATTAATCACCACTAGATCTTAACAAAAATGTATAAAATGCAATGAATTGTTCCATAGGTTTATTATACTGAAGAATTAAATAACTAAGTGCTACATTTTAGTATAAAACTACGGGAAAGGGTAAGGAAGCAAAGAATAGGCAATGTCATTTCTTCAAACATGGTAATATTCCTCACAACAAATGAAAAACAATGTGCATTAACCCAAAGAGAAAACCACTTCAGGTCTGTTTCGTAAGGACAAGAGACAGATTTGAGAAAAATATACTAAGTTCCTATAATTCCGATATTGATGTTGGAGGCGGAAAGCCCATATGCATGTTGCTGCAGTCCAAGCAAAGAAGCAAGCTGGAGGTTCAGAAATATGTGGAAAACTTTACAATGCCAGGATGAGTCCATGTTTGTATGCAATATTCAGACACTGATATAATTTATCGCTGCATACACTACTTGGTAAATTTAAGTAATAGAATTGATTTGCACAATAAAGTTGTCATATTCATACATTTATACATTTACCCGAAACGCATGATAAGTTAAGAAAAGCCTCAATATCATTATTGTGGCTACTTTCCACATCAAGCAGCGTTAAATTTCTTACTTTTCAATATGAAGTAAAATTCATAAATTGTTGAAAAAAGAAAAACAAAGAAATTTTTGCAATTATTCAATTAGTCAAAGAGGAGATAACTTGATTTGGCATGACAAGCAGCAAGCTCTAGTGTACAACTAAATAATCCTATGTTATCACTTTATTTAGTGCAGAGGAATGTTGCCTACATAAATAGCTTTCATGTGAGAACCTGATAACAACTTTCCTGACATGAAGATTGTCATCATGTATTCACATCAACAGATCTCGTGACACAAAAGAATGTCGCTTAGCTCACACAGGAAAATAATGCCAAGATGTGGAAGGCAACTATTCTAAGACCCGGACAGTCAAGTTTTTCCATCATTTGACGTGGAATATGAAGAGAAAATATCTCTTGTGAGGCAGAAGAGAGATAGCAATATGTTTAACGTACATCAAGAATAATTCAACTGTATGAAGAAATGCCATATAAACATTGTGGAAGAAATATATATAGTATATATAGTAAAATTAATAATTAATTTACTGTATGCAACATATGTAATAGTTAAGTACTATCAAGGTGACGAACGTCATTGTCATAAGCAGTCTAATGTGTGCTGGGTAGCTGGTATAAGCTGGATAGATAGAAGTACATTGTTGCCAAGTTACTTCAAACTGCAAATATTCAATAGGAGAGAGCATGGTACATTACGTATGTGCATTGAGTATCAGTTAGGTAAATATACAGTGTTAGAAACAAAACTAAACAAGAATACTCAGAAAGTAGAGTCAATGAATCCAACGATAAAACGCTGCTTACTAAAGAACGTAACTTTTAAAACAAACTTCTATGACAGTTCATAGTGCTCTCCATAACTGCAACCATTGAACAGCATATTCTGTTAAAAATGTGTCTCTATGGGTTGTCCGATTTCAGCTTGCAGTTCTTTTTGGCGGAACATCTGGAAAGCAAGCAAGATATATATCACAGTAATAAAATGTGCAAAGAAAGTACAGTATATAAGATAAAAAATGTTAGAAAAGGGCATTTTATTTCAAACTATATGCGAATAATCATTAAGAAAATAATTATAAAAAAGGCAAAATAATGTGTGCAATGGCAAAAAATATAAAAGCAAAATATGAATATTTTTACCATAAATCACTTTTATTTTAATACATTTCTGCAGGCTGAGGCAATGCGGCATGTGCATTGTGTGTACATTTCTTGCATTTTAAAATGCTCTCTTGTTTGAGTTACTTAATGTGTCTCTAAAGTTAAATGATTAGTATTGATATAAAAACTATTGTGACATACGTGGCTTACATTTCAAATCTCTCAACCATCCATTTTGTGAATTGTTGCACATGTTAAATGGATTTTAACTATATAGGTCAATCTGTGAGTACCAACATATGAAATTCTGTCATCAGACCATACTATTGTCTTTTTCCCCATTGCTTGAGCTATCTGTTGCACCTGTCCTGTATATACAGCCCTTCCCATCTGTGCATTGTATATACTTTTTCTATCAAATCACTTGCAAACCCTTATATGGACTCTATTATGATTGTCATTTGCCAAAACCTCCAAAATGATACCTTGGATGCACTTGGTAACCGTGGAAATAACAGGCTCCTATTATGATATAGGTCGTACATAGGACGCACGGTACTTATTCAACTCACATAGCAAACATATGGAAACAACATCATATTTAAAATTAAATAAATTAAAATGTCCGGGTTCTGATGATCAGACCTATATTTCTCCATGCACATCTATCATTGATGCAAGCTTCTGTGTGGAGATTACTATATGATCCAGTGCATCTTTTTATCTACACGTGCATGAAAAACATTTTATTGATTCTGCACCAAATGAATCAGGTCTACTTTCATTATTGAGTAATACTATGTCATATCTGTACAAATATTAAAATGGCATCAACAGAATTTTGCCCATATTTGTTTTAAATTAGAGATAGAATAAGTTTCAGAAGATATTTTTTAAATTAAAAGTTTACTTTTCATTATAACCAAATTGTGGACCACCAATTCCGTATATGCTCTCTTATTTCTTCGCCCATTTCCAGACTGGTTCACAATTCTTTCATATAAGTAGTACCGTGTCTCCTATAACAACGTTTTACAACAGTAACTAAGTTACAGAGGGTAGATAATAAATATGTATCGCTTGGAAGTCTTAGATGTCTATAAAATCGAAATTGCAACGGTTTCAGTTTTGGATAATTGACTTAAAGTGTTTAGGTAATTAATAAGTAGAAAGCTTCATAGCCCTTTCTAACTTTGGTTTCAATGTTATACATTCTACTAGCGCAAACATTAGATTGCATTTTTCTTCTCTCCGTCATAACATACATAGACCTTGTTACTTCTTGGCCTTTTGAAAATTCATTACGTAGTTATTTGTCAAGGATATATACATGATGCTTGACTGAAGCTCACAAAGAGAGGCTGATCTTCGAACTTAGTACAGAATCTAAAAATAAAACTCAATTTACTTGGCATTTGAATCCATTTATGTGTTTATCATGTAGGTGGAAGAAAGAGTACATATCGCTTAACGCATGTACCATTCAAAGAAAGAAACAAGGATGAGCTTACAATACGATTAGCAATGCACTCTGAAAGCGAATCGATTCAAGAATACAATCAGTTCAGGTTAATTTCTTTCTGGGGCTCATTTTCCAAGATATACTGCTTTCAGCTTTAATGTACTTAAGCAACCCATCACTGATCAAAATATGTGTTATTCCGTTATGTCTATATGTCTGAGATTTCAAAATAACATGTTGCAAGCAGCCATAACTTATTTGGAAATAAAGTACGTTTGCAACATGGGCCTCAAGGAAACCGATTATCAATTACGGATATTTAAATTTAGGATAGGATGTATGCAAAACAACCCCATGGTCTAGGATATTTCATGTTTGAAACAAACACACGCTTCAATCTTACGTAATAACAATTTATTTACAGCGTTATCCGTTACATAGCAGTGAACATTTTGTCAACTAATGAATATAATTTTACCAGTGTTCATATACGAAACGCAGTTCTACACCATCGAACATGCTGTTTTTCATTTATATTTTTATGTGTAGTTCTCATTTAATTCTCTCCACAAATGTTTCTATTATATTCCTTATAAGTTTCCACAAACTATATATCCTTCTTTTTATGATAGGTTAGTGTATATAGAGGAAACACCAAATCACGAGACTTGTCCTCTGTTGTCTGGTATTTTCGTTTTAATGGGATTTATATATGGGAAAATGTATTAGGATACCAAGGCCTTTCTAGCAGGTGTCCTTCATAATGTGGTCGCCATTAAGGCAAAAGTAAATGCATTACAAATCTCATTGAAACTGGGTCCTAATTATCATGCATATGGAGCAGAATATAGACAAATGTATGAGCATGGGACTTTTAAATGTTTATTAATTATAGAGAAATTAGGATCATATAGGTTTGATTGTCTAAGTCTCCATGTAATTGTAAAACAATTGGTACAAAAACTGCATAAAGTAGAAACCAAAGGGGATCAATTTTGACACAACCTTCTGATGAACGAAATAAAGGTTTTATTTCAATTCTAGTTAATCAACAAAATACACAGGAGTATGTCAATAAAATCAGTGCAGAAAATCAATAAGATGGATTAAATGGACTGTATTACGTCAAGCACCAGAGAGTGTGGACCCTACAAATTGGTTGCGATTCAAAATCATACTAGATAGGCAAAGAACTTTACGTTCTATAATGTTGAACTAAAATCTTTAAGCGAATTGAGATTCTTATTGTACAGGGGTTATTTTATGCTGTTACTCTTCGTGTCACCAGTGTTTGTAAATGCGTGTCATTTTTCTTCGTCCACCCTCTCTGCTGCTCTGGATTTTATGCAAATATTGTATCTATTCCTTTACTATACCTTGACCTTGAATCATGAAAAAGTATTGTTATAAAACTAAACGGAGTAACTTGCGCGAATGCAAAGCAATTTTTAAATTTCTTCATGTCTATTACCCAGAACACCAATTATAATATTTTTTTTCAGCGTAAGCTTATCGACTCAACATATTACAGTTATATCTGATCACTTTTGGAATTAGTGTGCAACATAAACTCACGTTTGTATTTTATGCCTACATCAAGAAAATATCCTAGCTGGATTGTTTGTCCAATATGACACCATTTTACACTACTAAATTAGTAATAATTCCATTAAGATTATCTAAAGATGGCGCTTCCTCAATACCAGTGGTAAAATCAATATTGTCACTGACTTCATTTAACGATTTTGCATTTTCGTTAAAATCTTTAAGTACTTCATAGCATTGCTAATCGTCCACAGATGGTGTTTGTAAATATAAATTGTCCCAATCCAGCCACCTCATTATCAGATTAAACAATATTTGTTCTTTGCCTGATACAGATGGACCTATTATTAACAATATAACAGATTTCGTTTGCGCTGGGTGATGCTTGACTGGCTCTCGCTTTTGTGTCACAGAAAAATCAGTAAAATCCATGTAACATATAGTACAATTTTATATTGTGTTCGATAGAGGGCAGACGCTTCTATCACTGGATTAACAACAATAATAACAAAATTAAAAACCCACACTGACAGGTAACTGTGAAGCGTGTGGTACAAAAATTACAAATCTATTTTAAACATAGCAACGGGAGGTGATGTTGCTGCTTCATTGGGAAAATTACCAATATTACCATTGGCGAAATATCCAGGGGAAAAACAGCCGATAGATACTCGTCTTGACAATCAAGATCAACCTGGACGTTGAGATTATCCCGTAAATGGAATCGATCAAGCATGTTACGTTCATTATATTGCTTATCGAGATAAAGATTTACAAGAACTATATCTCGCTGATATAAAATTAATTCATGCCATTAATAATGTAAAAAAAAAATAAATTACTTCAAAAAATTAGTTTTCCTAGAAAAAACTGGTATGAACGGCAAAATAATGCCAGAGGCTGGGCAATTAAACTTGTAACTATTATAATGGAGTCAATTTAATTATTCCCGAGAGGTTATTGCAAGGGCAGAATAGCTGATAGTAAACTTGTTGAAGCAGCAAAAAGACTCACTTGCTGTTACTGCAGCGTGCTTAGTACGACAGGCAAGATGGCTGAACTACCTACGACCACCTAAAAAGTTTCAGTATGCGTATTTCGATTTTAGCGTTTCCAATGAAGTTTATGAAGCAGATATTTTATTTTCACCTACGAACTGATTACAAACGTGGACCTAAATCACGCACATAAAAAACGCATTATCTGTTTTTAACGTTTGAAGAAGATATAAGGAATTGGAGCCACTATTAGCAAAAACATCTAACGCTGCATCTTCGTTTGACAGAATATATCAACGAGGATTCGGAACACAAGGTGGTCTGCGATGGCTGCAGTTGCAACATGTTGATCCTGGCAAAAAGTTCTTGGTAGAGTATCATCGCTGATGAAAAAAAAAACCAACGTTATAATCAGACGTGGACACACTGTAAATTCATTGTGATCATGGAGTAGTTCAAAGATATAATTGAACACTCGCTGAACGGTTATTTAGATATCAGTAAGCGTTTTGTTCCACCCAACAAATAAGCCTTATTTTTTACTTGTAAATGTTCCTTTAATCGTTGTATCAGCAATTATAAAATCTAATTCAGCATCATTCATGATGAATTTTGTTCAATGTCGTTTATAATCATATGAACCAATTTGACAAAAATACTGATTATTTTCCTACGAAAATCTTTTGCTACAGTTTTGCATAATCAAATTTATTCCAATCTTCATCTGTCGGTAAATGTTTCTTTTGTTGTGGTAGACAAACTTGTTTTTGCGAATGATATAATATAATAGCTTCTCTGACTATCAACAATATTCAAACTCCCGAATGAAGCACTTCTCGTAATAGCACCGGTGTAACTGTTCTGATAAATGTCTACCAAACCACACATAAACGATCGGATGAAGATTATTACGGAACTTAAATGATCTTACACAAGCAAATCCAGTTAATCAAAATCCGGTAATGGTCCATTTATCGAAACACTTGTCATTTAATAAGTTGGATGTCCGAATCTTTCAATGTATGCAAAACAGTCTTCTTATCCAACAAAACTTTCAGGATAACATACAAAAATATCGACCTATTAAACTTTACAATGACCTTGTTTGGCATTCATAATCCGTCATGTCCATATTCGATACAACTATGCGGAATATCTTCAAGGAATGCTGATCGTGTCGGTTTCCATGAATTTGTTTCTTCAGCAAAGTGAGCCACAACTGATGGAAATGTAAAACAATTATTTAATAATTGTTCAACTTCAGCATCATCAGATTTATATTTCAGTGCATGATCCTTCATTTTGTCATGAAGAGATTCTCTACGGTCAATATCTCCATTGGAGTTTACAAATTCATCGTAATTCATGGACTCTCAACTTTGAAAAAACCAAAAATATTTAGGATCATTAAACTGATATCACTGATAGTGTCAAATATATAATTGTCATAAAACCTGACTATTCTATCTAGTAGAAATATTGTTACAGCGTCCGCCCATGCATGTGCGCTATGATTAATAATTGTTATAGGGGTTGCATTGTTTGTATACGTTGTTTTGTAGAAAATTTATTCGGTTAGTGTTTTTACTGTTATTTGAAATCTTAATTCCTTTTCTAGCTTTGCAATGTCACTGATAGATGCTCTGCTATGTATTACTGTTTCGACCCATGCATTTATTTTTTTTTACTTTTTAGGTCAGTTAAACACATCTCCGCGTATCGCTTTTGAGAAATGCTCCATATCAGCTACGAGTTTAGTCCCCTTGAAATTTCATTAGTGTTAGATTAACATCATTAGGATTATCATTGAGGGGATATATTGTATTAACTGTATTCGGTCACTCATAGTACGTTTTATCAATACCGTTCAGCGTACATTGCTTGGATTTGATATTTAAAGTTAAAGCATTATTTCCGGTATGAAGTCGTATAGGTTCACGTTGGTCACGACTAATCCATTAATCTCTCCAGTTCCTCCATAGTATATTTAAAGCAAATATGTTCAATTAATCTTTAATTGTATATAATGATTCATAGAAAAAATACCGCCGGCTTATGATTGGATTTTCTCTTCATTGTTATCAATCATGTGTAAATGATTTTGTGGCCAACATATGCATATTTATCGTAGATGGAGTCTGGGATTGAAGCCGTGTTTACAATGCGGTATTGGAGTCAGAGGAAAAACCGAGTTGGGTGAAATATGCGGTAGTAAAAGATAAAGAGTAAAAGAAAAAAAAACAGATGAAGACTATCAGTCTAGATTTCAGAATATTTTTTACACAAATAATATTATATTTAAATTGAACAAAATATATTTATTCGCTAAACAACCTATCATTACAAATTATGAAGCATTTCGTGATGGTGTCACCATAAATTGTCGAATGAAAAACCAGTCGATTTTGTTACTTCTACTGGGTATATCGTGTGTAGTATTGAAAATAAAAATCACCTCTCACATAATTTCGTTTTTGAGTGTTTTCATGAGGTCATCGAAGATTTACTTGTAATCAATCAAATTAAATCCGAACACGAAAGATAACTCTTTAGAAAATTTACGAGCTGTCACAATTTAACATTCTAACGAGTTGGATACAATGATAAGATTTTTAGGTTGGTTATATCGATAAATACTAAATACAGAGACAAATGAAAAGAGAATTTTTAATTCTATGAAAGCGGCTGCTAGATATTTTGGTATTCACCCCAGTTTGATTCAACGTGTAGCAGATAATATTATCAAATCAACATATTCAGATAAATACTATCAAAGAATCAATTTCCGATATATATATATATATATATATATATATATATATATATATATATATATATATATATATATATATCAAGATAATTATGTTATCACTGATAGAGTGATATAAAGCAGCTGTCTCCCATTTCTTGTTATTGCGTCATAGTTGGACTGCAGCTTGAATATATCTTCTTTCCATTTGTATTAAGTATTAATTGCACAAAAGATATTGTTAATGATGTATGCACTTTCCGCAAACAGAACATAGAGCCTCTGCCGTGATATTATCCGTAACAGAGAAACGGGGACAGTTAAATGTATCTTATGGCGATATTGATCACATATCGTTCGCAGCACAGACTACTTATATATTTGTTACTATACTAAATGAATCTGTGCCGTTATGCAGCAGGCGTATTATACCTAAATAATATCGATCAATTCATTCATTGCTAGATACTTTTGCCTTGACTGCATGAAGACGCTTGAAAATACAATATTTTAACAAGACATAAAAAGCAGAAAGAGGAGAAATGTGTACAATTGCTGAAGTTATTCAGAATCAGAAATTTATTATGATCACAGAATCTACAGTGACAGTCAGGGACAATGTCACGCGGCTAAGATAGCTATATATAAATTTTTTAAATTTGTCTTTTGAAGTTGGAGAAATGGCACATTTGTTGTGCGTCTGACTCTCGTGGTCGAGACTCCTGATTCGATTCCTGTTATAGATGCGTCGTCAGCGGAGAAGTAATGATATTAGATGTTTTACTCAATAGTGGGGATCTGCCATCCCTTGAAATTCAGCAGAAATTTCACCATGTCACCACGTGGTGGGTGCGTTTTTGCACTCCCCAGTTTTAATATGGGGGAGTTGGTGCAAATGCTGCTGAACACGGAAGGCCTCGTTTGTGTTGTCCTCGAGATATGTTAGTTAAATTTTTAGAGATAAATTTATATGTAAAATTTGAACCTGCTAGGATATTGTTGTTTGGCAACCAAGTCATTCACATGGGGTGTGAATTTCGTCTAATATTGAAAATCCTCCGAGCCTGCTAGATCTTGTTTGCCACCCGAGGGGTTCACATGGCGATTAATTTGAATGCCCATGAACTTCCTAGGATGTTATTTGCAGACTAGGAGTTCACTTGGTGTTGTGTAGTGATTATATGTTTTTGAAAAAATATATATATTTCATTAAGAATTCAGAAATATATTTATATTTTCATTCATAAATGTTTTTCACTTTTTTGATCAATTAATTCATGATATAAATATAATTAATCACAAAAGCTTCACATCGATTATTACTGCTATTAATAAATTATAGCACAGGGGCGTAAAAAATATCTGAACAACAAGCTCCTAAAATACTGAGCGATATTGAATCATTACAATTTAGTAATCTAACAATAGATATACCTTGCCTTCCGAATATAAATTCATAAAATTAATTCAGCAGGCGATGTTACGATCGTTTGTGGCAATCCCAAACACAAAAGTAAAATAATTTGTTCCGTTATCGTGGGCCATTGAGCGGTTTAGTCAGAATTATCTCACGAATACGACAGAAAGCGAGATTTACATGCTAAAGCTGAAGACGGGTGTGATTGTAGTGACTATGTCAACAGTGGCAACGTCACCAATATCAACGACGACGAATCTAGAATACAACTTGTAAAGTTGTCCCGGCTGATTAATACTGTATAATACTTATTCTATATTTGTAGAAAGTATATATATATATATATATATATATATATATATATATATATATATCTATAGATATATATATCTATATATATATATATATATATATATATATATATATATATATATATATCTTTGTTGTTTCTTTTTTTCTTGATGTCTTTTAATTTAACGCTATATGAGCGTCCATACAATTTTGTATACAACGCCCCGACCTAAGATCAAGCAAGTAGTTAGATCGAACTCCTGCTATAGCTTTCTTTAATGGTGAAATAAACGAACTATTAGATTGAGAAAATAATTGAGAAAGAAGGACATATGAACAAATGAAAAATGAAAATTATTGAGTTAATTTTCGTTAAGGTATGCAGCCAAAAATGTACAATAAATGTTTATAATCAGAGAGCAAAAAAGAAATGTTCATACAAATGTATTTGAAATTAGGGATTATGAATATATATATTTTAGATGTTTACTTGTATTTTTGGCTTTTGATCATTTATGTTACATAGTTTAAGGACCCGAATTTGCAAAAATATGTTTGTACGCATGAAGGGAGGGGGAGGCTAGTGTCCGAGAGGCCTAAAGCACTCACCTTATCGATCACTGCCAAATCACATCTGTGTGCATGGGGGCGAGTCTTGTGCTGAAAGTGGCTTTAAACTATATAAGAACAACAACAAAACAGCAGCAAACTAAAGAACGCATGTAATGAAAATCCTTTTCAGTCTCCTGGTATAATGATTATTATAATTTCACCAGTACTTAATTATTACTCTTTCTTGATGGGATATCTCATTGACTTGCATTCTTCCTACTATATAAATCTTGTTTTATAAGAAAAGGATCATATACGTCGCTCAGATCTCAAAATCCCCATCTAAAATGAGCCAGGGTTGAGGGTTCGATAAATACCCACCCACCCCAGTTTATAGTAATGTGATGACTTATTTTGATAGCAAACGCTAGAAATGTTTGATAACTCCTATTCCTTGGCTCTCACAATATTTCATTTGTCATAAAGGTCCTCCTCTCAGCAGCTATTTGCTAAAACACATCAAACTTCTCAGTTCAGCATAATTGTCTTGAATCAAACATCTAATTATCTCTTCCTATGTACGTTGATAGCTAAACAAAGGGCATGCTATTTCTGATTGTTATATTTTAAAAAATAAGCAATATAATAAAACCGAATGCTCTCAAATGAAAGAAGTCAAGCTAATATTATTATTATTTTAAAGTATTCAATAAGGAAAAAGGTCATGATTCCACAATCGAGAAGGTTGTGTGGATTTGGAACTCTAAAATAATCGAGTGTTCTCAATGAATGTCTTTGGTGTTAACTAATCTCTAATGTACTGATTTTCTAAATATCTTGCATGTGCCGATATCATTGCCTTGAAACATGACAATGATATAATGCAAAATGTCTTTAAATGAGTTCTCAATTGTTTTTAAAATAGTGTTTTAGTCCAAAAGATAATGATCACCTTGTAATTCCAATATATAAATTTAACAAATACTTCCTTTCAAAGTAAAGCTGAACGCAGCCAAATGACTGATATTAGAATAGAAACAAATAATTCTTCTTATCAGAACCTTACATAAACAATAAGGTTATAACTTAAAGCCATGCAAACACTTTTACTATGTCATATCTATCAAAGACGTAAGATATTATAAGTCAAACAAAATAATAAATTTGAGATAATTGCAACAGAATGTTTTCATAGAAAACCCAAACCATCAGAGCCAATAAGCCAATAAGACGGAAAAAATATTATTTCAACTGGCTAAATTGACTCACAAAAGCTCCTTTGCAATTTGAAAAGTTTAACAATTTTATTAAAATGTTAAGCTAGCAATAGAAGACATTTAGGACATGGCTGGGAATTCTTAAACAAATAGCACGCAAGGAAAATGATATACATATATGTCGACCTTAACTGGGAATACAAATGGCAAAATTAAACATATATGTATGCAACTTGAATTTCCTCAAAGTGAATTTTTTTAGTTCTGCAAATCCGAATATTACTCGCATAAAAAGTAAAGCTACATTGCGAAATTAATTTTACAGCAATTGCAGCTACATTTGCAACTGAAGCCACATTCTTCTCACTGCAAGGTAAATGAGATGAAGGTGAAATTATATAGCGTCTTATTGATAATTTAAAATACAAGAAATAATTTGTTTCTAGCAATATGATTCCAAACAATGAATGAGAGAATATAACTAAGAAGAGGTTGATTAAATACCAGTCCACAGCTCAAATCATAAAAATATTGAAATGAATTATATCAGCTATAAAATCCAGTCCATCACTAGAAGTAAAGAAAAATAAGTTGTGTCAACAGAAGAACAAACTCCATCAATAAGCAGACTAATTTGAAACGTTGATTCAATCGGCATTTATTCAAAATATGACCCTAAATTTCAGTTGTAGGTAGATCGAAGTAAAATGTTTGTGACGACGTTCAAAGGTCGCGGGTCAGTGTTATATGCGCTTAAAATATTGTTGCTGTGTATTGATGAAACTAAGGTAGTATCTATCTATCATATATATATATATATATATATATATATATATATATATATATATATATATATATATATATATATATATATATATATATATATATATATATATATATATATATATATATTGGTATAGTGCGGACATTCCATTACTTTCTTATTGCAGAGAATTGTAATTAAACCTTAGGTAGGAGAAAATATGAGTATATACTATAGAAGAAGAGTAATCAATTTTTATGAGAAATTATGTACTCGTGTTTTATAGTAGTGCTGCTTTGTGTTGTTTATCTCACAAAAATTCGTTCATAATTTCCCAAACAATTACCTATAAATATTGATTTATCTTTCTAGATATTTTGTGACATTCAGACGACATCGTCATTGCTAATGTTAGTTATACGTAAACTTATGTATCCATGTCTTGTATGCAAAAAAGCATTTTCTTTTGCCTACGTCTATTTTTTCTTTAAAAGTGTAGCTTTTATTTAAGTTTATATTGTGTTTAAAATTTGCACATTACAGAATATGGCAAAATCATTTGTAAACAATATATTACATTGTTACCTTTTGTCAATTAATGCATACTTTATTATAATCATCCTTTGTAAACAACTTACTTGGATTTTAGTTCAAGACCTAGCCTTAAAATATCTTGTTTATATATTCGATGGGAAAATTATCCACATCCTGGTAATCTTTCTTTGTACTTGGTTTCTACAATATGTTCAGAATTAAGCAATATTCTTTATCCATACTAAAGTTCAGCTCTGTCATTGAGACCAGTCATTGATTTAAAACTTATTCATTGAAATTACAAAGTGTTCATTGATATGTTCGCCTAAATCACTCTTTAGGGATTGTTGTGAATTAATTCAAGGATATTGTGGATTGACATTTGAAAACTGTCGGCAAATAGGCTTATTTAAGACTATTGATACATCAACTGATTCAATACAAAATTCATTTGTAAAACTGTCCTTTTGGAATTGTGAAAATTTATGATCATTTGGAGATTTATTTACAATAATGTAAGTTCATTTTGAACTTTCACTTTGGCTTGGTAGGGAATTACATTATTTGTCAACTTTGACTGAATTTGTCACTTCTTCTTTTCTAGGTTCTTGTTTTAAGGATCTTAACTCTCTAACATAAAAAAATGTAAAACTGAGTTAACAATGAATACGTCATGCTAAAGTTTCAGCCCAAAAGTAATAATATTTTCACATAGCTTTTATAAATAATTTCATGGACTTTCTATTTAGGTCACATTTCTAGATTTTCTTGCCAAGAATAAGGAAACATTTTTATTTCATCGATGGTAATTTTGGAGTACTTTACATGCGTATGTATGTATGTATGTATGTATGTATGTATGTATGTATGTATGTATGTATGTATGTATGTATGTATGTATGTATGTATGTATGTATGTATGTATGTGTGTGTGTGTGTGTGTGTGTGTGTGTGTGTGTGTGTGTGCGTGCGTGCGTGCGTGCGTGCGTGCGTGCGTGCGTGCGTGCGTACGTACGTACGTACGTACGTACGTACGTACGTACGTACGTATGTATGTATGTATGTATGTATGTATGTATGTATGTATGTATGTATGTATGTATGTATGTATGTATGTATGTATGTATGTATGTATGTATGTATGTATGTATGTATGTATGTATGTATGTATGTATGTATGTATGTATGTATGTATGTATGTATGTATGTATGTATGTATGTATGTATGTATGTATGTATGTATGTATGTATGTATGTATGTATGCATGTATGTATGTATGTATGCATGTATGTATGTATGTATGTATGTATGTATGTATGTATGTATGTATTTGGTCATATCACTACGATATCTACAGTATGACAGTTTATAGTAATGTCTAGCGATGCGGGGGCATTACGCTGCAGACATGTAGCATGATGTCCCATCCAGTCACGTTATCTTCGCACGAGGCCAACCAATCCTAACAGCTGTTAGTACCATATTTATATATTTAGCATGAGTCGGCCGAGGTTTGAACTCGCGATCTCTCGCATCCGAGGCGGACGCTCTAATTACAAAGCAGCATGAGCGGTGAAGTACTTTACGTAAAGAAATCGTACAATGAGATAATTTCTTTATAAGTGAAATGAGTTAAGTTACTTTCATTTTTATTCAATGAGGTCTTCACAAACCATGCATATTGTTTGCATATTTTAGGATGATTTCGGTGGTCTCCAGTGGACGAGTGCCATCTCACCTCTGTCTGCGTAGGTTCTAGTGTTGATTTCGGCCAATGTGGATATGTGAGACAGCTTGCCAGAAGCTTCTCATGGGCCGGTGTTTCTTTTTCCTGGATTTTCCCTGGTTCTTTATCCACCATTAATATTGTCCGCCAAGGTTTGCTTTGCTGGCAAATAGAGTTAAGTCCTAAAACGATCAAAGAATTTTGATGACGAAAGAAGACTCCGAAAGGTTTTATATATATTGCCATACTTTTTTTTCTTTAAGCCTGCTTCATTGTCTTTCATTCACCGGATGACGTATACCCCGATGAGATATGGTGGTATCACAAGAGAGATTGATTCTGTACATCTATTCATTACTAATAGTCACTTGATTAATATTATTTCAATGCATTGTGGAAAATAGCAGAAAACTATATTTAAATTTAGGCGGTTTTAGGCCGTTCGTAACATTTGTTGTTATTTCATAAATTTCCTTTAAATGTGTATTTAACATTTTCTTTGGAACATATTGAGCCATTAATCTCTGTAGTTACAAGTAGCATGCAATGATAAAGAATAGTCAGCATGGTTATTCATCTTAGCTGTTCTATCCCAAAATAGACAAAGAAAACGATAGGTACGATTTAAACTATCAAACTAGATACAGAAAACGATAGACACGATCTAAACTATCAAAATCTCATTGACCTTTTCGGACAAATATGTGGCAAAGGAATAAGTATTTGCGGACTTGTTTATTTGCACTTGTATGCCTCCGATCATGAATATAACCACACGAAGAAACATTCTTCAGATATATGTTATGTTGCTACATGCTGTATAATTATTATACCATTCGTTTGGTTTATTTTTATGCTTCGAGGCACATTTAGTATTGCGCCAAATGGAGTAAAACGCATTAAGATGCGTTGGTGGTAAAATCGAACCCGCATTGTTCCGTTCGCGAATCAGGCACGTTAATCGCAGTTCTGTCGTTACTATTTCGAAAACTCATTTTATTAGCATTCAAAGCATGCACTTCTGATGCATGGAACTAGCTTAATTTACAGCAATATAGAGATGATTCATACATTTTATGCCACTGCAGCCACCAGTGTCAGTGTCAAATTTATGGAATCGCTATCAAAATGTGTTTAAATAGTATTGTTCGTTGCCACTACATGGAACTGTTATTTTTGAGAGATTCTGAAAAGTTCTTCCTTATTTTGACGGAATTCTTGTAACCGGGTATCCATGACGCTGTAATAAATAATGGTTGGAAGAAAACCTGCCCTCTTATTCATACAAAGCATCACCTAAAAGTAAACAAGCAGTTTTATTGATATATTTATAAACACTGATTTCTGTAATTGTTTTTTTTTATACTGGAGGTGAAGGCACCATCATTTATTAATGGTGGGAGAATTAAGCTGCGTCGAAAGTTTATGGCTAAAGTTACAGACAAAAGCATAAAATTAGAGTAACTCGTTTCAGTAAAGCGTGAACATAGCTAGCAAGAATAAACGAATTTATAAGAAAACATAAAACCTGGTAGGCAGCATTACTATTTTAACATTACCTTCTTGAAATGCTTCTCATTATAACTTAATAAAATGCGTTTGATGTTCTGAGTTAACCAGAAATTATTTTCGGTCTACGTCAGACACATCAAAGGGTCGTATCATGACGCTCTAAGTATTGGAATGTTTATAATAACACATTAGTGAGATAAATTTGTTGTTAACCATTTACGCTTGAAAATGCCCATGACGTCAATGACTGGTTTGTTTTATATGAGCTCATGAGTTGCTTATTAGAGTAAAGTGCTTTTCAACTGTCTGTGGCTCACTAATCAGAGAGTCTCAGTTTGATACTTGATCAGGAAATTCCATATCGGCTGCATCAGTTTGTCTTTGTGAAAATCACTTAACTCTTATTTGCTTGGTATGATATAACTATTAATAGGCCGCTAAAACTAATAAAAACGAGAAAACACATTCTTATTTTAATAGATGTAATAACATATAATTAATCTACATAGCAACGGTGAGTGATCACATTTTACAATTCATGATCAAAGAACTCCACTTTATACATGGGGGAAGGTTGTTAATGTTCTCCTTGGTAGAAATAATGTAAAATAAATTCTGATTGGCAGAATCATTACAAGAGTTTTGTCGGATCTGTTTTCAATAAGGATAACTTGTCCAGGAAACGTCGTTGAGGCGAATCATTAGGTCAGATGACACACTACATTTTATCCTGATGATTTTTGTAAACTATATATATATATATATATATATATATATATATATATACTTTAAATGCCAGTCAGAGAAAGTATCTTTTGTTTACATACTAACCATGTGTGTTAACAAGTGCAATAACATACAGCAAATATATTCAGTCTCAGAAACATGTATTTGGCTTCCTTTTATTTCATTGTATTCAATAATGAATCTGCCGTTACGAAGGCTATGTTTTACAGCAACAACACAATGTTAGGAGCTCGAACAAATTCGGTGATCTAGTGGTTAGAGCATCCGCCTCTGATGCGGGAGTTCGTGTTTTCGATCCTCAGCCGAGTCATACCAAAGACTTACAAAAATGATACTAACAGCTGCCTTGCTTGACGCTCAGCATTAAGAGGTTAGTGTTAGAACTGGTCGGCCTGGTGTCAGGATATGTGACTGGGTGGGACATTATGCTACATGTCTGCTGCATGATGTGTCCGTGTTAGACATCACTATAAACTGCCACACTGCAGACATCGTAACGATATGATTGAAAATTGTTTATGCACCGTTAAAAATCATTGTCACATTACATGTTACGAGCTCAGCAATTCTTTGCCACGAAATCCAATCACGATTGCCGCCTCTTATACTACTAAAACAGAACACACAAAAGCGCTGAAAGCACCATGGATGCTGTTGTAACTAGTTAAGCATTTTACGATGATGTAAGACGATAAACAACAAGTGTAAGACAACCTATCCAAAGAACGTACAAGGGTGTTTGATTCCTAATTTGAAGATAAACACCAAGTGTAAGACAACCTATCCAAAGAACGTACAAGGGTGTTTGATTCCTAATTTGAAGATAAACATCAAGTGTAAGACAACCTATGCATACATCGTACAAGGGTGTTTGATTCTTAATTTGAAGATAAACACCAAGTGTAAGACAACTTAGCCAAAGAACGTACAAGGGTGTTCGATTTCTAATTTGAAGATAAATACCAAGTGTAAGACAACCTATCCAAAGAATGTACAAGGGTGTTTGATTCCTAATTTGATGGATATGTTGACTGTATTAAGCCTGCTATATTTCACAATTCACTAACGGAGTTAGATTCCATTTAAGTGTAATTGATTCAGTTATACGAATTAGCAATTATACGTGAACGTTATGTATTAATTAATCCTTGTAATTTGGTACTATCAGAAGACTAAAATGGGCAATATTTAACTTTAGATACAATTGTTCCAGCTGTAAACCGGGTACAGTATATGATGTTACTCCATATTTATGAATGTTGTACTTAACCGTATCCCAAATAATATTCATGTGGTATGTGACTTATAATGTTTTTTTGGGAGTGGGTGGGTGGGTGAAAAACATAATTCGTATCTAATATTTCTTTAACCGTATAGGTTATAATTAATTTCATTATCTTTGGTTTTAAACAAGTTTATTTAAACCTGATTTTAAGACAGAATTTCGCTACGAAATTCTTAAACTTGACAACTTTGAATATTTTTAAGGAGATTACAATGCATTCTTGCTTATATATCCTGTCTCAGCTTTTAATATAATGTTCTTTACTTGAAAATACATATTCTTTCTACAATTGATACCTGAAGTAGAATCCGTATCATTGTTGTGTTCAGTTTTTAATTTGATTGGATCTATTTGATCAAAATTTTATCACTGGAATTACAAACAGCTCAACAATATTCTAAGACAGAAAAGTAATTTAGAATTAGAGTAAATTCACACAAGAAAATTAGGAATAATTTTTATAAATCAAAGACTAATTGCATAACCACATGCTAGGCCATTGGCATATTAGTACATTCGAGACTACAAGCACATCAACACATTGAATAGTGGAATTTTACAAAACTTGTTGGTGATTACTCTTTAGCGTTACTTAGTTAAGACTAATACTTCATAAAAATATTCATTCAAACTTAATTTCATTTTGCGCTAAAGTGCTCATGGTAGACCGACTTTGATTTTCACGCTGAAGTGTTCAGGGTAGACCCCTTTTGGTTTTGACACTAAAGTGCTCAAGGTAGATATGTTTTGGTTTTCACGGCCAAAATTTCTGAGCTAAAATTTTATTGTCTGAAAAATACATTTGTAAAGCCTTTATGACTTCGAACCTTGTCTTTGTCTTGGGAATATAAACATATGTCTTTCCTTATGCAATGGTGTTTAGTACCAAACGTCCTCTTCGGAGAGTAGAATTTATGAATATCTCCTTTCGGATGCAAAATTTGAACCCCTTAGGTGGAATGTTTCTATCCAACAAAAACGCAGATGAAGGAATCTAATAATGGAAATATAGGAAATACGAGTCTGATGGGTAAGAATAGAGAGTATATTTTTCAATCAATAGTAACTAAGTTTCACCATGATAACACAATGGATCAGTGAATTCGCTAATATTAGGATATTACAAATTCTAATAGTGTTTGTGCATGAAAGCTTCTGTTTTTTCTAAGATGTATCGAAATTCAATCTTGTATGTAAATTTTGTTTCAGACAAATTTCTTTTTTAGGTCGATGTTATTTTATTGCAACTCTATGGTCTTAAAACTAAGTAATAGCAAGTAGTAAACCATCAAGGTCTGTTATAAATAATCGAATTCTTTAAGCTATATTACGAAATCTTAGAGGAACGTACTTTATTGTGAATTAAATTTCAACATAATAGCTAAGTTCCATCACAAGTTCAAAAGAACAGAGTTTTCTGATATATTATAGGCCTTGATTGTGCTGATGTACACGCAGTTTTGATACGGCGAGATGGAAATATCCATAACACGTTGGAATAAATCCCCTATAATCCAGAAAAGTAATTTAATCCAATGTCAATGAACACTTTGCAATTCCAATTAACAATCCAAACACATATTTATTTTCAAATTATATCTGAAGAAAGCATTAAATATATATGCAGACTGATCTTAAAAAAGAACATATGTAATAAAAATGTATTAACGGATCCGCTTATTCACCCTTATAGAAACACTACGGCTCAATGTAACAATATTTTCCTACTCAAATCATTTCGCAATACTTTTAACGTAACATGTTTCACAATATTTCTTCCAAATTGACTCATTAATCGATATATCCACCCAATATATTCTTATATTAATACACATTTTAACGGCTCAAAATTATAAAAATCAAAGATAACGCCTAAGTCATATATTGTTTAAAGAGAAGACAATTTCACTGGGAAAAGGATTTAATTCGAATATGAAAATTATTTGACATGGAGTTGCAGAACGGACCAATCCATATCAAGAGATGCATTTAACTTGCCTTCTTTTAACGTGAGCATCCTAGATTATAAAATGATTATTCTACATTCTTATATATAGTAAAAACTATGTCAGTTCAATCGGGTTTTAGTATCCTCCTATCATTATACCTTGCATGACTAATGAAATAGTCTACTTGCATGGATAGTACTGAGTTCATGTTTTATTTGTAAAAGTCCTTTGCTTTGCTTTTACTGAGATTATAATAGATATACTCCATACAACACTGTTCTACAGAAAAATGCTTCTGAATTAAATGTAGTCAAGCGTTACTAATTCTGGGTGACCGAGAATGAAAATGACGCTTAAAATTGTTGATTGGCTCTAGTATAAAAATTGTTGATTGGCTCTAGTATAAAGATATGATACTGGGTCAGTATATACGATCCTTGACTTGGGAATGGCATAGAATGAGTGAGTTATAAAGGAAATGGCTTTCAATATAAACCAGAAATGACTAAAATATACTTTTGACTGGATCTATGATTTGGTCAGTATTTTGGGGCAAAAATGAATGATGCAATCTGAAGCTGTTATTGAGTCACACATGATATAAATTGCAGCACGTTATTCCTAAAAGTCATGGATTATGTAATCATAACTAAAAACACATCACTCTGCTCAACAAATTGCCCTATATCTTCTCTAGAAGTCATACAGTTTCGAGATCTCTTAATTGCCAGTGTTTGATTTTGCAAATGAACAACTGCTGTTTAGCCAACGTGGGCAGAGATGCCCCGTACTTGTGTGAACAATGTTTTTCATAACAAAAGCGCAGTATAACCACTACGGTTAAAAATTCATATCACATTTTCTTGGCTGCAGACATGAAGATTGTGACAAAATTGGGGCCTCACACACATGCTGCGACACTTGTGCTACAAATTGTAGCCAGTGGATGAACAGGAAAAGAAAATCTATGCCTTTAGCAGTGCCAGTGTTTGGAGAGAGATACCAGATTATATCAGCAATTGTTACATCTGCATCTTGCCTCCAGTTGGGAAGGGTGTGTCAACGAAGAAAACGTGGACTGTGCTTTATTCAAACATTCCATCAGTTATACTCCCAGTACCCAAGGAGAAAGACTATCTGTTTTTCAGGCACTAGAATCATTCTAACCTGTGCCAGACGAGGAAAAGAAAGAGGGCAAAAGTTCTAGTCCTGAACCATCAATGTCATATTATATTTTATCCCATCCTACTCCTGTGAACCACACCTTATAACACAAGATGAACTGAATAACCTTATCAGGTATTTGGAACTATCTAAGAGTATGGCTGAGCTGTTGGGTTCCAGACTAAAGCACTTGAACCTATTATCAGGAGATGTTTGAAGGGTTTCCATAATCAGCGACAGTCATAATGATCTCGTCCCGTTCTTCTTCATGGAAGGTGATCTTGTAAGCCTACCACGACATCGAGGGTTTCGCGGCAGACCTAAACATCGTTCATGATCCAAATGAATGGAGACAGTTCATTCATTAATCGTCGATGAGTCGTAAATCTATATGCTGCCTATTGACAATGTTTTGCCATTAATTCCAGTTGGTCTTGCAACCCATATTAAGGAAACCTATTAAAACATGAAACAACTTTTAAATACACGGTAAGGTCTTTATTCATTGTCTAATTAGCATTTCTTTGCCTGTCTCTTGTGTTTATGAAATGGAACATACTTGTATTATTGAACTACGAATAACAGAATATTTTGAAGAAAAAAAAACATAATGTGGTATCTGAAGGTATCTGAAGCTGTATATAACGTACTAAAATATTCCTCAAAAAATATGAACAGGCCACGGATGCTATAGAACGTGCAATGGCATTGATCGGTTAAAGTGAGCGCTCTAGACCACTGAGCCACTCAGACTCCGAGTTGATTAGTAATTTTGTATCCATCATCTTTATGCTATGTTCTTTTCGCATTATTTTTAATGGAGTAGTTATATTTATAGCTAATGTTTTAGATAAAAGGAACATTTCTATTTTATGGCCAATTATATAGGTAAATTAAGTATTACATTTTATTGAGAATGTATTAGATAAATGGAGTATTTATATTTTATGTAGAATATACTAGATAAATGAAACTATAATACAGCACTCAAGCGTGAGTTATTTGAATTAAAATAATGGGACACGTTTGTTTTTGTTTTCCTTCAATAGGAAGAGATTGCCTATGTTTGAAAACAATTATACATTTTCATTGACACCGCCAGATAAAAGTTTCATTATGGCTTCTAGATAACGTTTAATTTAATATCAACATTCTGTTCCTTTTTGAAGTTTCTCCAAACAAAATGGACTCAAGACTTTCAAGTGTACCAGACTATAATAACAAACAAGCTAAAAGTTGATAGTAACTATACGACGTATACAGCTACATAGGTGATGAAAACGGACCATATAAACAAAGACAGATCAAAATACTAGCCACTTTTATTTCAAGATTAACTAGATCTGTCCAGAATCAGCTACGCATGGCTATTTGAAAAAAAAAGTTAATAAGCTTTCAGCATAGTTTGTATTTTTATCTTTAAAACTAGCAATGCATCATCCACATTTCTAAAACCATGATGAAACAATAGTTTTGTTTGTATTTCTTATTGTAAACTCTTACAAACTACATATAAGCTTTGAAACAGCTGTCACTTAATGCAAATTATACTGAGCTAGTTCTACAGTGTTTGAATACAGTTTTGGTGAAACTTGTCTGCTCGCCATTGTTCCCATACAGGTGAACTGTATGCTTCATCGTAATGACAGAATCAATTGTTGTTATCTTCACAGTACGGAAAGGGAACGCTGGAATCAACATTGGTGATTTCTGTTGTTGCTAAAACTGCCATGGAACTTGGAGAATTAAAACTTGTGATGTTGAGAAAACGCATGGAACTACCTTACACTATTTTTTACACTGTATAGAACGACATTATTGGCTATCTATCAATCTGGAACTGCTGAAAGTGACAAGTTGTAGATGCAGCATAAATTGTACGAAAACTAATGGGACATAGAAACTCTAGAAGGTAGTTTCCTAAAGTAATTTAAACTACAAAAATTTCTATAAAATTGTGCATATTGACAACATGATGTAAAGCAGAAGCTTCAATTGAATATCTGCAATGTGACACTGAAAATGTAACTTGATTATTTCTAAAACATAGGGAAAAAAGATCCTCCATATAAAGAAATAGGTAACTACACTGAAACATCAGAATATTCTACATTACATGGAATCTTAGCTGAAACGCCACAGTTTAATCTTACCTAAAATGTCAGTCCTAATTCAATCCCAACTGTAAAACATATAGAATATCTCATAAACGTGGTAACATCAAAAAGTGTTTGAAAATTGATTCATCCAGTGAGCAGCAGAGAGGTTGAACCCTACAGCTTTCTAGAGACCTTATGTTTGAAATCTAAGGGTTCCTTCGAAGGCTGAAAAGGTTTTGCCTTAATAGTAAAAACTTCTCTAATTGACTAGATTTTTGCTGGATTTATTCACGATGTGGTCACTACAAGTATGTCGTTCAGCTGCTCTGCTGCTATGAATAAACCAAAGATTTTATCTTAACCTACACGATAAATTGATCTAGGATCATGTAAAGTTATCGTTATAAATCCAAATGGAACAGCTTGAACTCTAGAAAAGAAATTTATAAGTTCAATCATATCCATGTCACCTGAACACCAAGTATAATAAATATTTTGCAACGTATAATTATCTACGCCATTAAACACAACCAAAATATTACATTTATCCCTGATCACCTTAGGTATCTGAGTGTATCTCTGAGTAGCATAAATCACGTCAGTATTTTTATGTCTACCTCGAGAAAATATTCTAGCTGGATTGGATTGTTTGTCCAGCATCACATAATCGTTCACTACGAGATTATTAATGAATCAATCTAAGTCATCTACGGATGGAGCTTCATCAATATCGGCAAAAAGATCATTTATCAGATTAAGCAATACTTGTGTTTTCCCACTTCCAGATGGACCTATTATAAACATTCTGATAGAATTATGGAACGCTGGATGGTGCCCTACCGGCTCTTGTTTTCATGGCGCAGAAAAATAAATTATGTCCATATAATAATATGTGTTTATATTGTGTTTGATGTAGAGCAACAACACACACAGTTGGATTGACAACGATAACAACAAAAATAAGAGACGCGCGCCCACAGGCAAGTCTGCAAAATGTGGTGTAAGCAAATATAAATTTATTTCAGCGTCGCAAATAGTGGGTGGTTGTGATATAGGGAAATTGCCAGGGACTCCATGGGCTAAATACCCCGGTGAGAAACACCTTCAGGGATATACTCATTGTGGTCCTGGAACTCGTCTCGATATCAGACTCGAAAACCAAGATAGGCTATGACCAGGAGAGATTCCAGTAAATAAGATTGATCAAGCATGTCACACTCATGATGTAGCGCATAAAAATCCTGATTTGCAACAACGGCATATCGCAGATGTGAAATTGATTCACGCGTTAAATTATATACCTAATAAATCTTTCAGAGAATCTCTCGCTAGTTTCTTAATGAGATCTGCTATGAAAGGTAAAATAATGATAGGATGGTATAAAAATCCTGATTTGTAACAACGGCATCTCGCAGATGTGAAATTGATTCTCGCGTTAAATTATATACCTAATATATCTTTTAGAGAATCTCTCGCTAGTTTCTTAATAAAATCTGCTATGAAAGGTAAAATAATGATAGGATGGTACTTAATCAACTGATTATTATAATGGAATCTGTTTATTATTCCCCGAGAGGGTATTGGCAAGGTAAGGCAGCGATTAGCAAATTTGCCGCTTCAGGAAAAGTTTCGCGTGATGTTGCTGCAGCGTGGTTATCACAACAGGCAATATGGTAAATCTTTCTTAATCCACCAAAAATATTCAATACGCACATTTCGATGTCAACGTTCCTAATGAAATTCATCAAGCGGATATCTGGCTTTTGTCACACGATACCATTAAAACGGGTTGACGTCAACACACATAGAGATGCGATATAATCGTTGTTGACATTGTGAACAGACATAAAGAAGCGTAGCCGCTATCAACAAAGGCAACATCTGAAGTTGCATCTGCGTTTAAACAAATTTATCAGCGAGGACCATTACAATGGCCAAAACTAATATAGGTTGATCCTGGCAAAGAATTTCTTGGTGCAGTATCATCGTTGACGAACAAGCACAACCTTAAAATCAGACAAGGACATACAGAGATTCATGTTGATCAGGCTATTTTTGAATGATTTAATCGAACACTTGCTACGCGATTGTTTGGGTATCAATATGCAAAGGAAATATCCCTGAATTTTGTTCAGGCAGATACAAGATCTTTTAAATGGGTTGCGAGGTTACCGAGTGTGATATTTGCGCTGAATAAGAAAATTACTCGTGCAACTTCTATGAAACCGTCTGATGTGATTACAAAAATATATACCTATCAAACGTAAATCTATTTATCAACCAGTACTAGGCAATGTTACGGTTATATATTTATACGAATCTGGCGAGCTCGAAGGAGGCAGAAAAAGGGCAACTGATCCAATTTGGAGTGTGACCGCACACAAAATGTCCAGCGTGGTAAGGTCCAGAGGTAGACCTGCATTCTACAGATTAGATTCAACTGCTCCTCGGCGTAGATTAGTACGCGAACAATTACAAATATATCCTGAGGATACACAATTAAAAATGAGTACATTTTATAAACTCGAAGACCCTCGACGTCGATTACACTTCAAACAGGTCAGCATCACATTTTCGCGCGTGTGACCAAGACTAATATTAATTCAATCAACGGTAAATTGTCTTGGGTTATTTCTCGAGTACTGTCACAACATTATTGCGTTGCAATTTGCGCAATGATTATTTTGTTGTTGTTTTAACATCATAATAATATCCACATCTATATCAAACTCGCGATTATTATTTTATGTCACACTGCTTATAGCTGACTAATTTTTTTATTAACATAGACATTATTAGCGATTTCTTTGGTTATTACACAATCCATGATAACTCGTTTCAGTTGTGATATTTTTCTAACTCGAGATACTGCGAGTTAAACTTGATTTGACCACTCAATACGCTCATCGACGATCCAAACTTTAGTATCAGTGATAGTTAATCCACGCGACGAATGAATCGTTATAGCGTACCCTAACGTCCATGGATCCATGTTTAACTCTCTCTCTCTCTCTCTCTCTCTCTCTCTCTCTCTCTCTCTCTCTCGACAACATCTACAGCGACAAGGATAATATCATTTAACACAAGATTTTATATTCCTCCACCAGGAATCTCAACATCTACATTTTGTTGTATAGTATCTGATGGGCGATAACGCAATGGTACAGGTAACTTTGGGAATTTTTCCTTGTGTAACGCATAGTTTCTTTTGTAGTTCGTCACGAGCTATTTGTCTACTGGCAACTATCAAATCAGCAGGTTTCCTTAGGGTCCAAAAATCATTAATAGATGTTTCTGCAATTATCTCACGCATTACTGTACACTGTATTTTATATGGTTGTACCCTTATTATTTTTTTAAAAATTCTTTCTACGTCTCATCAATAGCTCTATGATCATCAGATATTTCTTGGCAATAATCTACAAATGTTTTCAACCTCTCATGTGGAGACTGCCCAGCAAAGGGTGGTGGATGACCATGATCGCTACACATAATCACAGCAGTATTCTTTAGTAACATCCAATCAAGACATATTTGTAATACCTCCAGAGGCACCGTGCAAATCTCGTCCCATATGATGATTTTAGTTATATATCTTTCATCCATTCGTGATGAGGTCCATGTACATCCGCACTATCTAAAGAAACTACGATATGTACACGACTATATACCTCGTTGCTTTATTTCCTTTGCGAGTTTGTGAGTAAGTGTCAGAACAATCATATCTAAACTAATGAATAAGTTAATTGCGCGTGTTGTTGTACCAGAACCTCCACACCCAGTTAGGTAAACGGTCGTATGTCTAGATACAGGATCATACACGGTTGGCGCAAATGATTTTGATACTTGATTATTTCTGTAATATATTTCCTCAATTTCAACATTGGCAGATACCTAAGTATATTTTCTAGTTTTATCCTCCATATTCCACATTCACCATTACCGAGATGTAATATATTATATGTTTGTGTACATAAAATTAATCTGTCGCAACTCTTAACAGCGAAACGAGGCAATCTGCTTATCATCGATAATAGATATATCGAATCAAAGCTAGCTTCGAAGATCTTAAATGATCAATGTATCTCACAATAGTACCTAGTTTTGTTTTGTCTGATAAATAAGCATTACATCGACTTATAAATGTGCTTTTCTCCATCGTATCAGCGATTATGCAATCGAGTTCAGCATCGTCCATGATCAATCTTTTGCAAGTTCGTTTATGATCAAGTTATCCTTCTTGCGTAAACTTACCGATTATCTTTCTGACGAGATCCTTTATGAAGTTTCTCATCGTGTTTAGCAGGTTCTGGCAACCAAACTTGTTTCTGCACGCGATATGATATAATAGCTTCATTTACCTTCAACGATACTAAAATTTCAGCATCAATCATGTACCTTAGCAGAATTATTGGGGCCCAATATTTTTTCAGAAAAATGTTTTTCAAACCACGCATAAATAATCGGATGGAGACCTTCTCTAAACTCGAATGATTCTAAATGAGCAAATCCTGTTAGGTCAAACTCTGGTAAGAGTCCGTTTGTGTAGGATTTCCAAATCTCTTAAAGTATTTAGAACACCCTCCATATCCAAGAAAACTCCTAGGATAACACGCTACCATATCAACTGAGATAACGTCATTGTAATTATATTAGTATTCCACAATTCATCGTGCTCGTATTCGGTACAATTGCTCACGACATCTTCAAGAAATTCCGATCGTGTCCGTTTTAACGAGGTTTTTCATGAGCGAAATGAACAGCAAATGATGGAACTGTAAAACAATTACTTTGTAATTGTCTAACTTTGATATAGTCAGAAGTATATTTCAGCGCAAGTTTTTCCATTTCTTTATAAAGAGATTCTGTACGATATATATCACCGTTAGACCGTACAAACTGTTCATAATGATCACTTTCAGAACTCTGAAGCAACCACACAGAAACAGGGTCACGTTTGCTAATAACACTGATGGCATCAAATACATCATCGTGGTAAAATGTAACCATTCTTTCTCGTGGAAATACAGTTACAGCATTAGTCCATGCATTAGCGTTATGATTAATGATTGTTATAGGGTTTCCATTTTTTATGTTTTGGTTTGTACAAATTCTCTCCGGTTAATGTCGTCATTGCTTCTGGAAATCTTAATAACTTTTCTAGCTCAGCAATGTCGCTGATAGACGCTCCAGTCTTTAGCTTTTTCAGCCCACTTATTTTTTTACGCCTTAAATCTGTTAAACCTTTCCCCGTATCGCGTTTGTGAAGTTTTCTATAACTCGCTCAGCAACACAGTTTATCCTCGACGATTGAATTTACTTGACATCCATTACGTCAGGTTTATCATTTAACGGATAGAGCGCGTACACAACAGCAGTTACTGGATAGGATCGCTCGTAATACGGCTTGTCTATTCCAATCAGTATTCCTGGTTTGGAATTTGCACCAAGGATAATATTATTCCCTGACCTCTGGACGGACTCGCGTTTGTCTCGGATGATTCAAATATTATCCTCTGTAGTTGTATGTTGCTCATTTTTGATAGTCCCTCTTTATCTTGAAAAACGACGACTTAATTTTGATCCAAATTCATATTTAATAAATCATCGAGTTAATTTCTAAGTTGATGAAGAGTTGCGTCTTTAGATAAGTCTTATTTTTGTTCATCCGAGATCTTCAATAAATATCAACCATTATGTCATTACTGTCTGTTCAAATGCGACATCGTGGTATACTCATGCACGACATTATGAGGTAGTTTGGTTGACTTTGTTATTGCATCAAGTATATTAAGTACTTCTCGACCACATATGGGGGGTCCGTTATTGTTTGGGTTGGTATCGTCGAATACCAGATCGGAGCAATTGTATTACTGACATAATGAAGAAATTCTTTTGGTGCTGCCAACCCATATGAATCGATCCACGTGGATCATTTACATATGCTACCCAATGCGTGCCTCGTGCAGAGTTTTTATCAAGATTAATAATACCGGTTTCAGCATTGTTAAGTTGTTTTGGTCATTGATAGCGTATAAAAACTGCTTTAAAATTTTTATTTCAAGTTGCTTAGCTGCATCAAGTAAATTAAAATTCGATAATGGAAATATCACCGAACTGTTCCTAGTCTTAGAACCTTTCGCTACCACGAAAGCGGGGTTCCCGGAAGTCTTAGACCTATTCCGTACCACGAGGGCGTTGTTCCTGGAAATCTTAGACCTTTTCCCTTTTTTGATTCCCTGTCCAGTTGCTTTCTTTAACGCCATTGCAGCAGTTGTTCCAACAGCTCTAACGCAGCAGCTTTTGCAACAGCTGGGGCTACAGTGGCTATTAATGCTGGTATAGTTGCGAGAAGTGGAAATATACCACTCGATTTAGCGATGTTTTTAATAACCGTTGCAGAAAGATTAAGTCATAACCCAGTCTTTGATCGTTTTTCTTCTTTATAGTGATTATACTGACGATCGGTCAACGAAAGCTTATTCGAACTACCGGAGATCTGTTTTTACTTTTACCCCACGATTATTGTTTTGATGATGATTGTAGTTTTTTTTATCTGACCAGGAGTCAGACTCACACTAAAGTGATGATATGACATTATTAATATTTCGAATGATCTAACTGCAGGTTACCACTGGGGCATCAACGACGATCATTCGTCCACCTGAACCTTCGAGTAACATTGATTTATCACTGAGTATAACTGCGATTTCTCTGTAATTAGGAATAGCTCCAACATCTCTATTAACACGAGCTCGAAAATGTATATCCACAATAGATTGTCTGGTTAAATCTAAATGTTCCAGCGAAAATTAATAAATCGGACACAGCGTTGTAAAATCCAGCTGCGATATTTGTAAACCAGTATCAACGTTTTGATCACGTTCCATGAACGACATAAGACGATGATATGCACGTGATACATGATTTTGATCGCAATTTAACAAATATCCTCATATGCTTCTTGATGTCCATTTATTCTTAATGAAACCTCACAAACACCGAGATTATCAAATACCATAATGCTTAACTGTAACTGCGAGTTTGTTCGTGCAGCATCTTGAAGTGCAATAAATATGTGTCGCGGTGCAGAAGCACCCTGCTGATGTGAATAAACCATTAATTTCACTTTCAAAAGCATCTGTGGTCATTGTTAACCATGACAACGCTGATTTGCCCCATGATCCATAAAAGAAAGTAACCGTTGTTCTTCAGATATCGAGGGGGTCATCATACAGGGAAAATGTTTTTAGTACTACAATACCAGGACCACCAGCGAGTCTCCATATTGCATCATCGTCTGTGATTTTCCGTACGAGTCAACTGTATGTTTAGCTCCAAAATTAACCTTTTCTTTACACCTCTACAAAATCCAAAGATATGTGAGAGTGGAATTGCACATGAAAATACTATTCTTTTACTCTTTAGCATCGCTCGACGTGATCTAAATCCTAGGTTGAAATCTGCTTTATAATTAATAATCATTCTTTCTACATCTGCTGGGGCGTTTCTGGTAAAGTTCTGTGGTCGTCCTATTTCATATTGTCGGTACTATGGAGAATTAGAAGTATCTTTTACAAAGATCATTGGTGGACCAGGTGATCTTGAGTAATCATCACTGTATCTTGCAATACCAAATATTGTTGTAGCAACGTCGACGTCTTTCTGAATTGATTCAATATTTTTTCCGTCAATCATGTACGAAGTGCTATTAAATAACGCCATACTACCATTATTAACAAAACCAACACTAACATCAGCTGCATTTGCTACTGGTGCTGCTGGATTAACGTTATTTAAAATTTCACCTTCGACTTCAATAAACACCTCAGCGGTAATAAATATCTATTTGTATCTTAAACCTGTAATTCAATTCATCCACGCTGATCTGGAATTCGGGCGTCATAAGAATAATACTGATAATCGCTTACAGACTCATCTTTGAGAACTGGTGCGTTCATGTCAAATGCGTGGTCCGTAATGCGCTTGAACATCTTTATTATTATCATCTTCGTCTAACACGAAGGCTACTTCCTGCTATCAGACTAGCGGTTAAATTTTTTTCCGACATTGGGACATCAACTAACTCCTCTAGTTTTTGATTAGCGGCTTGATTTATTATTTTACTTACACTTGCGGGCATTACTTCAGTGTTAGGTAATTTCACAGGTTGAGGTCGGACGGGTTGTGGTTTGCGTATTAATCGCGTTAGTCTATCTTTGATTACTGAATATGCTTTGCTAGCAATGTTACCAACAGCTCTTACACCTTTTTCACGAACAACATCAATAGTTTTCATTCCTAGCTGCTTTGCAATAGGTATTGCTTTGGGGGCTATTCTTGAATAACATCGACTAGTTCATCTCCGTAGGTTGCTTTGTATACTGGTAATCGAGAGTTTATTACCCTGACCATGGTAGGTCCACGTGGGGAAACATGCATGATCATTTTATTATTAATTACCTTTATCACTAATTGTATCTAATCACTGTGACTTAGTCACTATGGTAATCATTGGCTATTTAATTAATGAGGGTCCGATACACACCAATATCCATGATACCCCACTAAATAATCCTTTGAAAATATCAGCTGCTTCATTAATAATTACTGATGAATTATTACGAGCTCGTTTTCCTCCGATGAGAAATTTCTAGTCGATCAACATCAGCGAGAACATTATTGGCACAAGTAAGAAGACCACTCCCTAGGCCACTTCCAGTAGCACCAGGAGGGTCTTGAAATACTTCTTCCTCTTCACTTGGTGTCGGTGTTTTTTTTACTTGGTGCAGATAGAAGTGGTATTCGTGATTTTGGTGATCCTGGATAATCACTTTACGATTGAAATCGTTTCATTGTTCTTGTCGTTGTCTTTCACCTTGATATAGCGATTGTTGTAGTACTTGTTATTTTGGCGGCAATTGCATGAAGATATTGTATATAATTAGGATCATTATTTCTAGCCTGATCAACGTCATGGTGTATGCGAAATATCCATTTATACCAATTATCAAGACTAATTTGTACCATTTATCAAGACTTACAGGTTTATCAGCATATTCAGATTTACAATATATTTTCTATCACTGAAACCTTTCACAGCAATCGTAGCTAAATCTATTGCATTTTTAGCGCTTTTAATATCAGCAATAAATCTGTCACTTATGCTAACTTGTTCTGGTAGACATTCCTTTATATCACCTATTTCAGCACGAGCTTGGTCAGTATCCTCAGATATTTCTGGGACTGGTTTCATATCAGCTATTTTGGTTGGAAGTTTTTCAAGAATTTTGTTTGTTTTCGTAGTTCTTTTTGATTTTTTCGGTTACTTCAGCGGTTTTCTTTAATACAGGTTGCATACCTTTAGTGGTCTCTGTGATAGGTTTATATAATTGTTTTGTAACCTCTGCAAGTCCAACTTGAGTTTCTGACGCGATTGTAATTGTTGCTTAACAGAATCACGAACAGGTAGATATTTTTCAATTGCCTCTAGTTGCAGACCCTCCCAGCATAACCATTAACAACTACAAACTAAAAGGAGTCAGTGAGTTCACTTACCTTGGCTCTACCATCACCAACAATTTCTCACTCGATGCCGATCTCAACAAGCGGATTGGAAAGGCGTCAACAACTCTCTCTAGATTGTCGAAGAGAGTGTGGAACAAAAGCAAGCTGATATTAAACACTAAGATCTCCGTGTACCGTGCCTGCGTGCCTGCGTGCTTAGCACTATCCTGTATGCCAGCGAAACTTGGACCCTGTTTGCCTCTCAGGAGAAACGACTGAGAGCTTTTCATATGCGTTGTATCCATCGCATACTCGGGATCATCTGGAGCGATCGTGTGACATACAACGAGGTGCTTCAACAGGCCAAAATTCCCAGCATGGTCACACTCCTCCGCCAACGTCGCATCAGATGGCTGGGCCATGTGCATCGAATGGATGATAAACGGATCCACAAAGACCTTCTCTACTCTAAGCTTGCCTCAGGGAGAAGATCAATAGGACGGCCACATTTTCACTTCAAGGATGTCTGCAAGCAGGATATGAAAGTGCTTGGAATAGAGGTCAACACCAGGGAAGAGCTTGCCCTCGACAAGTCCAGCTGGCGACATGCTCTATATCCCTTTCTGAAAGCCAGTGAGGAAAAGTTATGACAGCTCGCTGACGAGAAAAGATCTTAGAGGAAGAGGATGCAGTTCCAACCAAAACATGATTCATACTTCAAATGTAGCAACTGTATCAAGGATTGCCACTCCCGTGTGGGACTTTATAGTCACAGAAGACGCTGCACAGCTACAAACTAGGACACCTTTCATGGGCGCATTCCCGTCGTCTTTCGAGACTAATGGAAGCCAACCAACCAGCCTCTAGTCGCTCTCGAGCTAATTTAGCTGAATGAGGTTCTCCAATACTCATTATTGATAATAGTTATAATAGCTGTTAATTTATAGCAGCAGAGAGGCTGAACAATATAAGCGTAGTGACCACATCATGAATAAATCGAGCAAAAATCTGGTCAGTTAGAGAAGTTTTGCTATTAAGGAGAAAACGTTTTTTCAGCCTTCGTATGAACTCTTAGATTTCAAAAATAAGGTCTCTAGAAAGTTGTAGGGTTCAGCCTTTCTGCTTGTCAGTGATAAGTTTTGTATTGTCTCCATTTGTCCATCGTGTTATATCCATTAAAGCATCAGGGAGGGAGAATTATGCATATGTTTTTAATTAGAGATTTCGCTGAAAAATAAAGATTCCAATAAAAAAGAAAATAAAAGGTCAATAACGTCCAACCCATGCGTCTATCCGACCAAAACGTTTCTAATTGATTTAGCTGATATTTTTGCTTTATTGTTGACTTGTGCATCCATTTTTATGGCGTGTTTATTTACAAGTCTGATACTGACACTTTGTTGTCGACTTCGTTCCTGCTATGCCTCTCAATTGAATGCTTTGTAGAGAGTTATACAAAATGGAGAACGTGGATATTGTACATTTATCGTGATAAATCCGTGTTGGGTAGCTTGCGCATTTGAAAAGGTTTTGAATTTAACTCATATTTATATCCCCTGAACACCATATCCGATGAATGTTTCGCAGATCATGTGTATCGACGTCATTAAACACAAGTGAAGTATTGTACTTATCTCTAAAGACTTTAGGTACTTGTGTATATCGCTGGGTAACATATATAACATCAGTGTTTTTGTTTTTGCCTAGGGAAAATATTTTAGCTGAATTATATTGTCCAGCATCACATTGTGGAAAACAATGAGATTATTAATACGTCCATCGAGATCATCCATAGCCATCTCATTATCAGATTGAGCAACAATAATGTCTTACCATATCAGATTGTCCTGATATAATTGCTGATAGAAGTTGGTAGCGCTGCATGATGATTGATTGGCTCTTGCTCGTGTGTCGCTGTGAAATCAACGATATCCATGTTGTATAAATATATAATAAATAATATGAATTTATATCGTGTTCAGTGCAGATTATCCATCCCCACCAGTAGATTAATAACAATAATAACAAAAGCTAAAAAACGTACGCTTAGAGGCAAGTGAGTAACAGTGATAATAGCGAATACAGATTTATTTTGTCTTGTGGAAAGAGAGGCAGTGATATCGCTGCTTCACTTTGAAAACTTTCAGCGACTTTATGGGCTAAATACCCAAGATTTAATTATTGTGGTCCTGGAACCTGACTTGATATCTGTCTTGATGTACGAGAGCAACCAAGGCCTAGAGTTTATCAAATAAATGCGATTAATCAAGCGTGACAGATTCATGATGTCACATATAAAAATAAAGAATTACAACAACGACATTTTGCAGCTGTGAAGTTGATACAGTCATTAAATTCTATAAAAGAATACACTTTAAGAGAAATATTTGCTGGCTATCACATAAAATCTGCGAGAAAACGTAAATTTTTAATGGTGGAGACTGGTAATTAATTTTAGATAACTATTATAATGGAATCGATTTAGTATAGCCGAAGAGGATATTGGACGCGTAGAACAGCGATTAGTAAACTTGCTGATCGGCATGTATTACACATTATGTTACTATAAATTGGTTAGCACGAGAGGCAATATGGCAAATTTATTTGCCACCATCAAGCAAAATCAGTACTCGCATTTTGTTGTCAGCACTCTCAATGAAGCTTATCAGGAAGATATTTTGTTTTTACCACATGATCCGATTAAAACACACATAGGTCAAGCTCGCACATACCAACACGCGTTAACTGTCGTTGACGTTGCAACTAAAATCACTATAAAAACAGCAACTGATGTTGTATGTGCACTATCGAAATAAAGCAACTGAAGTTGCATCTGCGTTTGAACGAATTTATCAACGCGGTGGTCAACGATGGCCACTGCTACTACAGGTTGATCATGGCTAAGAATTTATTGGTGCTGTATCATCTATGATGAAAAAAACATATCCTTAAAATCAAACGAGGACATGGCTCAATTCATTGTGATCAGGCAGTCGTTGAGTGATTTAGTTAAACTATTGATGAGTGATTGTTTCGATATCAATATACGACGGAAATATCCACTGATCTTAAATCCGCGGTTAAGATATATCGTGAATGGCTTGCAAGACTACCAAGTGTGATAGTTGCGTTGAATAATGAAATTACACGTGCAAGTTATATGAAATCAATCAGTGCGATCACAAAATGAAATTGCTAATACATTGCTAGGTAAAGTATTTGTCAGATACTGATATGAACCTGGTGAACTTGAAGGGGATAAAAAAGAAAAATAAATCCTATTTGAAGTGTAATCCACATAAATGGTTCAGCGTGGTCGATCCACGGATTGCTCTGTAATATACAGATAAGATTCAACTGCTCATCAACGTGGATTAGTACGTGAACAGTTACAAGTAATTACCAAAGATACACTACCTTCATATCTATGAGAGCAGGACACCAGCAATCTATTACATGCAAGACAAGTCTATATCATATTGTCACGTGTGTGACCGAGATAACTATTAATTCTATCTAGAGTATATTGTCTTGAAAAAATATTCGAATACTGTCATAACATTAGTTTCTTACAGCTCGCACAATGATTATTTTGTCATTATTTCAGTATCATTATAAAGTCAATATCAAGACCAAAATAACGTACGCTTTTTGTCAGATCGCTGATAACCATCTATTTCTTTACTATATCATCACACATTTTTCTATCAGTGGTTTCCTTTGTTATTGTGCAGCCTATGATAACTCGTGGTAGCTGACATATTGATCTGAATCGCGACACTGCTTGATAAACGAAATTTTACCATTCAATCCGATCGTTGACAATCTAGATATTTGTATCAGACATAGTTAATCCTTGTGACGAATGAATCGTTATATCATATCCTAAAGTCCACAGAGTTTTTCACCTCGTTAACGCGCTCGCAGCAGCAGTCATAGGAACAACAACAATATCATTAAGAACGAGCTTTTGTTTCACCTTAACACTGTTAATGATAAAGGATTCTCAACTCCAATATTTTGTTTTCGTGTATCTGCTGGTCGAGAACAGAATGGCACAGGTAGATCTGAAAATGTTTTGTTATGTAACAGAAATGGTGGATGTTGAAATGTATCACAATCTTCCAAATTGCAACTGTCAAATTAACAGCAGGTCTACATAAATTCAAAAAATCAGTTATTGTAGTCTCTGGAAGTACTTCATGCATTATCTCACATTCAATTTTATCTGGCTGCAGTTTGGTTAACCTTTTTAGCTGTTTCAGCTGATCATTAATAGCTCGATGATCATCAGTTATCTGCTCATAATAATCTATTAATTTATTCAGTCCTTCGTTCGGATCTATAAATAATTTTATACTTCCAAAGATATTATACAGATTTCATCAAAGATAATGACCGAAGAGCCCATTCATTGTAAAATCCATTCATCCCATTTTCATCGAAAGAATCTATGATACGTATACGAATTAACTCGTTCGTTCTTTTCTCTAGCGAATCTATATGTGGGTGTCAAACCAACCATATACAAATTCCGAAAGAATTAAATCGCACGTGTTGTTTTACAATAACCTCTCGATCCACTGAGATAAACAATCTTGTTTCTGGTCAAAGGATTATATACCATTGGAGCCGGCGAATATTTTGACATCTGTTGTTTGTTTGTAATATATTTCCTTAGATTTAACGTCGACAGATTCAGAATAACTAAGTATATTTCCTTGTTTTATTCTTTATTCACCTCATAATGCATCGGTACCAATATTAAATTGTTTTAGGAATCCTGGGTATTTTGTATTGATATGAAATGAATCTGTGGTGACTCTATCCGTGGCATTAGAAAATCAATTTTTCATCGATAATAAATTTATCAAAACGTACGCAAGCATTTAAGTACTAGAATAGGTAAACTGTGGTAAGTGGCTCTCATTGTAACTCACAAATATACCGACTTATAAATGTGTTTTTCTTTGTTGTATCAGCATGTACAATGTCGAGTTCAGTATCAATAATGATCAGTCTGCAACGTTGTCTTTTATGATGATTTGAACCTCCTTCAGTAAATCTACCAATTATTATTTTTTTCTACCAAGAAGAATTGTGATTTATTCAGTATACTAATCACTAGTAGGAATTGTATGTTAGGTAACTTCATAATAAGTTCTGAAACATATATCTGTAAGGATGGGTCGTGGTGCAGTAGTAGCGTGGCTGATTCTCCTACTCGAGGTCCGGCACTCCAAATCCGTTACTGACACATTTGTAGATGATAGGCGATAATCACAATTTTCGTTAATAAGTGGCGTTCCAGAAACATAGAATTTCATGTACACCTTATCACTACATCCAGCATGTTGAGTATTGTTTTTCGTTCACCATGGGGCTTTATTTGAGCAGTGTGTCTGCATGAATTTAGAGCCGGATAAAACTAGCGTCCAAATATGTTTATTTTGATTCGGACATATTGTATTTTGATTCTGATTCAGCTTTTAATATTTATTCCGTTTGCAATATTTATTTTGATTCAGAATCAGATTTTATTATTTGTTCACATACAGAAATAATATTATTTTAGACAAATATGTTAATATAATGAATTCCGAAAATATTAATGCTATTATTTATCAGTCTAAAAACTTAAGTGATGTGGATATATCTCTCTCTGATCAAATGAATCCTGAAAACAAATCGCAAATGATGCTGAAGCACTTCAGGAACGGAAATATGATGGGAGATAAATACTAGCAGCCGAATGTAGACTTATTTAATTACTTTAACAGGCTGTGAAAAATCTCTGACTTAAGAAAAAGATATTTACAAATTAGTTACAGTAGCAAAAACGTGATTGAGAAAATTAGATCAGAGTGAACTCTCGAATACGACACAAACGAGATTTTGAGTTCACGTGTGCGACAGATGAAAACATTATGCAAGATTGTAAACTTGATGACAAAGCCATAACGAAATTCAAGAGGCATTATGAAAGTAAATATTATATTTATTTTTATTCTGACACAGATTCACATTTTATTTTTATCCAGAATCAAATTTATTTATATTTGTTAAATTCCGATTCCGATTCAGATTATATTATTTATGAAGAATCAGATTTATTCTGATAATAATATTTAGTCTGATTCAGATTTAGTCTGATAATAACATGTATGGACAATTAGATTAATATATTTATGAGGAATAAAATTTATTCTGATTATGCTATTTGCTTGATTCAAATCCAGATTCTCATAATATTTATTCTTATTCTGAGTCAGATTATATTATTTTTTTTATTCTGATAGAGATTAAGTATTTTCCTTCCAACAAAAAGTTTGCCTTCGGGCACTCATATAAACGTCTTGCCAAACCTTCATTGATAAAATTAAGCAAAATCATGCAAGTGTCCGGTTCTATCAGTATGACTCAAATGTATTCGTGATAATAGCCGATTATAATACGATAGAAAATCTTGATTAACAAGCACGGACACAATATAAAAACCGAATAAATACATTAATGGTAAATGAAAATAAGATATTTCCCTGTTGTGCCTGTCTGGAATTTTCAGTATCTTCTTGACAGCTATCGTCGATTGTATCACATAAAATTGCGATTGTTGATGTGATCGCGACAAAACCTGGTGATATATGACGACCAACACCGTCTGGATCATTCAGAATGCTCTTTGGAGGGGATATATTTACCCATGGGTCTACAAACTTTGGAAAGTATTCGTCTAGGTCTTTTTTCAGTTTTTTCAGTTCATCCACATTAGGTCCAGGACATTTAATTGTTGATGGATAACTGTTATGGAATATTTCATTATACGTTAAAAAAACATTATTTATCAGCGTCGCTGGTTTCAATCACTACTTATATGATTCCTCAGTAATATTTTTGAAATGTTATGTTGTTCGGATGTTCTATATGTTTGAAGATATCACCCCTTAGATAATTTTAACAGTGAATTCATTTTTACGTATCTAGTGAAGAATAAAGTTAGCATGTGACTTATTTGCTGATTAATAATTCTACAGATATCCTCAAAGTCAGCCTTTATTTTGTAAAAACGTTATTTTGTGCATGGATCTATATAAAAATACTGGTGCTTGTTCCATCAACATCAATAGTTCTTTATAATCCAGTTTAAATTTGATGTCGGTTTTTCATAATGTGGAGTTTGTCCCAAATACAATTGATCGATTGTGGTGAAATAATTACGTTTAGGTTCTGGAGGACCGTGAAGAACATGTGATCTCTCTGGTGATCTTAATATAGTTCTAATGTAATAGCGAATTTAGATTCTTTTCCTGTGATAGATTTAATTATGCGTTGGTATTCACTATTATTCTGTCTGTTCTATTTGATAATTGCTTGTAGGAATACCAACAACTTGCCAACCAGGAGTTCCATCAGATTTATTTTTAGAAGAAAACACTAATGTATTGTTTGTAGGTAACCCTCCAATCGACTTTGATCTAATATTGGACCAAATGTAATATACACGCAATGGTGCTAATCCTATTTCTTTGACTGGAATTTCCGTTTGAAAACAAACGTCGAATTCAGGATAGTTGTTGAGCTAGCTGATATAGTTTCGATTGATGTCGGTGTTTTATTAACGATGATTTGTGGTAGTGACTGTATTTACTGCCTTATTTAAATTAAGGTGAATATCTTTGATTTTGCCCTTGTCGGAGATAAAGGGTTTTGGTTTTCTATTACCAAACTGTAGGTGTCGTGTTAGACGTTAATCAGTTCCGAGAATTCCTGATCTGATTTTATTCCATAATTGAGTTCCTTTGATATCAACGATTATATTGTGTGCGTGCGTGTGTTGCCGATGATTGCATCATTGTATATTCAATTATTAAACTTACAAGTACATATTTTTTGCGATGATACTAATGATACCAACAACACCAGCTACAACTGTATCGTCAACTACTATTACTGGTGACATTACGTACGACTCTGATAATGATCCAATTATAGGTGCTTTTCAGCAAAGACCGCGGATGCAGAATAAACAATTATATAAGTAACACCAATACGTCTAATATATTATTGGTTTTTACTGCATACTCATAAATTATATTTTCAGTTTGGTCCGTAAGAAACAAATTTGCTTCTATCTGTAATGTTGCACTTCAACAAAGTCAGTCGATTCGTTATTTAAATAGGTGGTAGTATAACTATTAATTCAGGACACCATTAGTAAGTCAAGTCATGGATCATTTCTTCGGGTTCCACGGTGAAGCTCACCTAGTCGTTTTAATCCTCTACTACTAATATAAATCCTGAATTAGTTTTGAATTTGTGGTGAATCCTCTGTTTTGGTGCTGAGTACTGCGAAACTGAATATACCGGTAACCTCAGCGCAATCTCTAATGATATTGTTTGGATAATATATTGCTAATCCAGGCGTTACTGCATATAATGTACGTTCAGTAATCATTTTTGTTTCAGATAGATGTCTTCAATCAATCAATCATTGTCTTTAACGAGGTCCTAATATGAATATTGTTATCATCGACACGTTATTTTTGTTGTAGCGTCATCATTTGATTCTGGTTCTCAGATACCAATAATTTTTTATAAATTAGACATGTTCAGACAACCATTCATAGTATCACAGGTGGATAGTAAATATCCATCGATTGCAGTTCTGATCATTCTGCGCATCTTTTTGTTGCTATATAATAGTCTGAATTTGGTTTTCTCACATTGATAATTATATTTATGCTCTTGTGGAGATCGCCATACATAATATCTCCACAATTCTTTTGATGTTTCCAGCAATATCTCTCATGAGTGTAAAGACATTCCTCCAAATTTTAATGTTACTGTGTTTAGTAAATGCGACTAATTTATTTTCGTATGCATCTGGAAGTCATAGAATAATATGTTAGCAAAAGATTACTCGCTTTTAATCGTCCTTGTTGATCCTGAAAATTAACTACTTTATTTTGGTCAAATTTGCGAAACACAAAAGATTAGCTATCTCGTCTTTAATATGATCAAGTGTTACGTATTTGGATAATTTACCTTGATGTCTAAGACTTAGAAAATCTTCCAAAAATATATAACATTGTATATTCACTTAGACACGTTTAAAGCTATATCGAAGCTATATCGTCTGGCGGTATACTAGTACACGACTTTATGAGGCGATGTTGTTGATGATGACACAGCGTCGAGTACAGCAATTACTTCAAAGCCAAGTAATTGTCTGTGTTGATATTGTTAAAACCAATACGGGAGTTTTTTTTAACCGGAGTGCTATCCACGTTGCTGACAAATTTAAAAAATTCCTTCGCAGGTGCTACTTATACGAAACAAAATAAATAATTATACTTGGAATCGCTTATGAAACCCATTGAGTACCCATGCCAGAACTTTCGTCGAAATTGATAATATCTGTTTTAACACGATTTGGTTGTTTTGATAATCGATCACGCATAAAAGCACATCTGAAGTTTGTTATATTTAATCGTGCTGCATGATCATGTAAATCAAAATTGAATATGGAAAATATCAACGATGTCTTCCGGGCTGTGTTTGACCTTTCCCTTTGGATTGACTATATAGTGAACGACAGGTTCCTGACAGTCGTGTGTCATCAATCCATTTTAATGTGAAATTCACATGGCGTATAGAGGGGTTTGTGGAAACAACGCTGATTCGTTTGCTGCTAGTGTTGCACAGCTCGTTTCTTCATCATTCAGTTCTTTAATTGTTTTGTATCATTAAAATGCTTGTGCTGACGTTCAGTCAGTGTTTATTTCGACAACCTAAGATCTGTTCTGATTTCCGTAGTATTTTCATTCCAGAATTATTGTTTGATACTGATTGTATTTTGTTTTAAAAATTTGATAATGGGTCATGCTTAAAAACTAACTTGATGATACGATATTATAATTTATGATTTATTTAATTGCATATTTTTACACTGGGACATCAATGACTCATTCGGCCACCAACATCTTTAAGCACACAGTACTTTATCTGAGAGTATAACAGCGGTTGCTTTGTAATCAGCACTATCTGCTTCTATTGTTACAGGATATCGGAAGTATATTTCAACTACTGATTGTTTGAACAAATCCAAATGTTCCTGTGAGAAACAATAGATCTGATACAGTGTTGTAAACTTCCGCTGAGATAATTGCAAGCCAGTATTAACGCCCCATGAATGTCAACAGACGATGATATGCTCGTGCAATATGATTGATATCTAAATTCATTACTATATACTCGGATGATTCTTGATGTTCGTTTATTGTCAGTGAAACTTCCATAACGCTAAATTTGTCAAATAGTACACTACGTAACTCTGAGTTTACTCGTGTAGTATCTTTGAAAACAATGACTATATGTCGCAGTGAATAAACCAATTATATTACTTTTAATAATATATGTGGTCATCGTCAACCATTTTAATGCCGATTTGCTGCCTCAGTCCATATAAGAAAGTAACCTTTGTTATGCGGTTAGTGCATCCACAAATAAAATTGTGTCAGCATTACTTTTCCATGAAGTGCAGCTGGACAATTAGTTCAGCGTGCCATATTGCATTGGCATCAGTAGTATTTTCTTATTGTAAGCGTTGCCCAGAAGATAACCTTTCTTACACATCTAAATAATCCCAAGATATATGACAGTGCAATTATGACTGACATTTCTTCATTTTCGTTCAACATTACTTGACGTGTTGCGAATCCCATGATACAATTTTCAGCGTTGAAACAAATTTATATTATCTGGTTGGTCAGGTGTATCCTTTGCAAACATCTTTGATGGACCAACTGATCTCGAGTAATCATCGCTGTATCTTGCAAGGCTAAGTATCGTAGTAGAAACATCGAAGACTGTCTGAATTGATTCAATATTTCTTCCGTCAATCATGTATATGGACAGCTAAAAACGCCATGGCACCATTACAAACAAAACCAGCTCGATCACCAATTACGTAACATGTATTATTTAAGTTTTAAAGTCTACCATCTTTATCAGCGAATGCCTCAGAAAGTACGAAATATATGCTTGTATCCTGAACATATAATTCGATTTTGTCAGTTGTACAAAAGCGTCAAAAGAATAATACTGATAATCGCGTTTAGATTCGTCTCTGAGAACTGGTGCGTCCATGTCAAATGCGGAATCAGATACATGTTTGAACTTCTTTATTATATTTGTGTTTCGTCTATCGCGAAGACCACTAACTACTATCAGTCTAGCAACTATATTTTTTCATATTTAGTTTCTGAACTCTGCTAGTCTTTAATTCGCAGCCTGATTTATTATCTTACTAAAATTAGCAGGTATAACTTCTGTGCTGGTTAATTTTTTCTGGCTGAGATATTACAGGCTGACGTTTGTATCGTATAAATCGTGCGAGTCAATACTTCATTGCGGAGAATAACTTAATGGCAACATCACTAACAACACCAATACCTTTGTCAAGAACAACATCAATAGCTATCCTTCTAAATAGCCTCTCAACAACATCATCGAGTCCATCTTCATAGAACAGTTTGTATACTGGTAATCACGAATTTATCAACCTGACCATGATCGGTGCACGGTTAGTATTATGTATGTTCGTCTTATTTCGTCGTCACTGATCTAATTGTGTACCCATAATCACTGCGGCAATAATCGTCGTTTTCATCGATGAGGGATTGATAAACATTAATATCCATGATACCGCCTGTAAAAAATCAATGACAAATAGCAGCTGTTTCATTGATAATTTTTGAGTAATTACTACCAGCTCGTTTACCGCCATTTAGAATTTCTAATTTGTCCACGTCGGCAAGGACTTTATTTGGACATAAAGTAAAAAGACTAATTCCCCTGGTAATTGTACCAATACCACTTCCAGTTGCGCCTAGGTCAGTTGATGGTTATCTCCGCAGTCGAGATATCTGCTTTACTAGTGATATAACTGGCTTTCTAACACGTCTTTGCATTTCAAAGCTTTATCTATAAAATGAACTTCTTATGTTTATAGTTCTTACTGATTTATAAAAAATATCAATGCACTTATTAAACATCCTAGCAACTCACTCGCTTTCTGGAGTGTTATAAAACTTTGTTTTTATAAGCTGATGTCGCAGCTGATGTACCTCCACAGCTACTGTAACGGGATCAATCATAACTTCTATATATTCTTGCCTAGTTTTAATTCTGGTTTAGAGAGATAGTTGTTCTATTCAACGTCCTGTGCATGTTTTTCATCAGCTGACGCCATAGCTTCCATAATTTGTTCTAATAATGATCCGATAACCTGCTGCGATGAAAATACCTCAGCGGTTATTTTTCGAATTGGGAAGAAGGAATACGACAGAATTGTAATTGGTTCAAATAACTGTTCTGTACCTTCTGTGAATTTCACCTGAGACTCCTGATGCTCTTGTAATTTTTGTTTGAAAGAATCACGAACTGGAAGATAATTTTTATTGTCTCTAGTCGCTGTCTAGCTTGTTTAGATGCGTGACATACCATGGTTATGGTTATTATTAATATAATGAAGATTTAATTCTTCAGTGGAGTAGCCGCAGGGAGGGCGAGAACAAACCTGAGTGTCAAACAGATAAAGAAACACGCCATAAAAAGTAAAAAGACAAAAGACAAAAGCGTCAATAAAAAATGAGCTAACCCAACTAAAGAAGCTACAGTTGGATAGAGGCTTCGGTTTGAAGTTATAGACATTGTCTTTTCATTTCTTCAGGAAGCTTTATTTTTATTCTCGAAATCTCTAATTTAAAAACTTGTAGGATTTGCCTTCCCTGATCCTTGTATATGCACTATACTCAGTGATTCTGAATCCGCAGCACACTCTTGTGTGCCGTATATAGTGGGCTCCATCCACAGACTTCCTAAACTCAGATTTGCCGTTAGATCTAGGTCAGGAGTAATGAGTAGAATCAACAACATAGACCCCGAACTATCAGCACATTATGCGACGGCTATTCAGGATTTTTATTGTTTGCAGCTGTACTTGACTTATCAGACGGTAAAAAGCTGTTTTATTCGGATAGATTGTTACTGTAGCTGAAGTAGTCACTGAAATATATTTGACCTCTTCAGAAGGACGTGCATGTATTGACATATTAATATAAAAACAAATATCTTAAAGGAAATCAGAATATACATGATTAGCGTTGATATCCACAATTTTGGAGACAGCGGTTTATCATACAACTCATAATTTCACTCCATGATAATCTGACGTATGTAATGAAACATTCTTATAGTATACAATTTTCAATAGTGTTATGAATGTAAACCATACATCGCGACTTTTGACTGCCAATAATTAATATGAAGTAGAAATAGTATTGACGTAATGGGAAACCATGAACAATAATTACCCCTCAAAAATCTGTTTTCTACTCAAAGTTCCACTACGATTAACGTCTTTTTGGTATTTGTTTACAAGGCAACTTTCACAAGCACAATAATCTTTCGTTTCCTTATTATTGTGTGTATTTTTATTTTTGTAGAATTTTCTTGTTTCTTTTTTAAAATCGACTGTTGGTTTCTGTAAAAGCTTTCACTCCATGCATTTTAAATTATTAAGAATTTTATGCATATCATTACACAATTGTGTTGTAGAGAAACCGGAACTCCCATTTTGTTTTAAATGTTTGAATTATCGTAACCTTTTTCGTCCCGTGTAGGTTCCTGTGAAAAAGATATGAATCATCCTTTCTAACAATACGTATTGCGTGCTTTATCCATAGGTTGGAAGATATTTAATTAAAATATTGTTGGAAACTTTCTTAAATATGAATGATGTCTTTATCCTGCCAACCTTTACTGGTGGTAGAAATTTCTTAAATTTGTATATTATTATTATTATTATTATTATTATTATTATTATTATTATTATTATTATTATTATTATTATTATTATTATTAATATTATTATTATTATTATTATTATTATTATTATTATTATTATTATTATTATTATTATTATTATTATTATTATTATTATTATTATTATTATTAATATTATTATTATTATTAAGTTTTCACTACCTATCGAATGTATAGCTGCTACACTCAATATTTATTCCAGAGTTTGGTATCACCTCTTAGTTACTAGTCATAGTAAATTTACAATAACTGAATCATTTTTAAAGCTTATTTCTATTATTTCTCCTGTACTATTCCTCAGTTTTAATTCGTTATTTGTTTTATCTGTGTTGGTATCTTCTTATATGTATACAATTTATATTTTTGTACCGCCATGTTTGTGCGTCAGTTTGCCATGAGGCGTGCATGTGATTTACCCGTTGATAATATGTAACAGTATCTTTTGTAAGGCTACCCTAATCACGTTAAAATCCTGATGCTGTAGCTTACATGCATTAATCAAATAACAGACTTTTATATCATTTCTTGCTGATACGGCAAGACTTTAATTCCCTTTGGAATATAGTAATATTGCGATACGTTTCCCTGATAATTAGTCAAGCCTTATTAGTGCAATAGAGATTCCAAAAAAGACAGTCGGCCTTGTATACATTAACCAAGTATATTTTCTTATCCGAGAAGTGTATTTTTTATTTTGATAAAACATCTATTCTTTCAGAATCCCTTATTTTTTATGTAATTTTCTGAAGGAACATATAGTAGATGATATTCTAAACATTTGATAAGATATCGATTCCGCTGACCATTAAATTAATTGATTCTGCATCATTGTTTTACCTTTGAGAATTCTTCTTATTGAACATTCATTGTAGCGGTCTTCCAAATGTACGTAATTTAACCGTGAAAAATCTTTTTTTATTTATTTATCACAATATTTCTTCCGAGCATTAATTATCAAAAAATGAAAAAGAATGCAACAACAATTTGATAGTAAATATAATGGGTCGGAAACTGGAAAACGACAAACCTCGAGCCCTAACGTTCTTTACGAGTTAGTCATCTTGTTTTACATTATAAATGTTCGTCTTCCCGTCAGAGCACACTGCATATGATAATCTGTATAGAAATTGGTTTGGTAAATTAATTATTAATTCATGTTTCAAGCTAGTCATTGGTAATCTATGCTCAGAGTTTTCATCTGTGTTCAGATATAATTTGAGATGAATTAGTGAATTTAATTATTCATTAAAATTGCAAAATGCACAGTGACTTGGTTGACCAAGACACTATGTTGGGATGTTTATGCACAAATAGTATGCATTATAGGATTCTGATGCACCAGGTCTACTGGGATACATTCGGAATATTCTTAACATTTGAAATTGTGAAAGGACTGGTACGGCTATTGTAACAATATGAATCGTATTGGAGTCAGATCACAACGAAAACAATTAGAATGACAACGAAAATACTATGTTTATTTTTAGATGATTTAAAGGTAGGAACGCTCTATACCAAACTCATGCACAAAATTCCAAATTGGATATTTAACACAATGATGAGAACTGAGTTAAATTACTGATATGAAAATACAGTTCTAGCTGGAGCGAATGGCAATTTAACAAAACATGAACTGGTATTGAACAAACATTTAATAGGCAAAAAAAGAGATCAATGACATGTTTTTAATGTATTTTCAATCACTTGGTAATACAATGATGCGCACACACACACACACACACACACACGCACATTTACTAAATGTTTACTCAAATATTGTCAAATGACAAGTTTTCACTCAAACAGTGGTGTATGTAAAAATTAAGACATGTATTTTGCGGCTTCCAATTCATAACCATACTGTATTTCAGCCCTAACGCTCTTTCGAATGGTCAAGGAGCCACCACAAATGACTTGCCACTCCCGGTCTGACCTAGAAATCCGTAGAACCTCTTGTCTCATGCAGACACTTTGGTCCAGAAGTCTTGGTCCCTAACCACAAGATAGCCATTATCTTCTTTCAGGCCAACCTAACAACCGAGCAGCACACTAGGAATGTACTAACCCAAATTAACACCAAGGATAAAACCACACCATCAATATGATGCAAAAACGAAGATACAGAATATCACTATAATTCCGTCACTTCTTCACTCCTTTCTGCTCTTCACGCCTTTCTCACAGCTATGCAGCTGGAGATATCGTGTCGAAAAGTGGACAGCTCATTGACAAGACTTCCCGTAATGTATTATTTGAGTCGATCATGAGCCTTATGTATTTATCATATGTAGCAATGCACGGCATGTGTCCTCATGGTATATTAGTTTTTCCACCGTATGCACATCGCTCGTGCAGCATGGAGTGAACCAAACAAACTGCTTTGAGATAATGTATAAATGTCTAAATAATATATAATAAATAAATTTATAAAGAATAATTGTATTAACAATTTTATTTTCTAACTAACCTTTACAAAACATAATATATTTATAACACGACATTTATTATTATTTGGGATTTAAAGCACAATGCGGTAAGTTCCTCTTTAATGTTTATTTAGAGACAAATTGTTGAAGTTTGCTCAAAGTTTTGGTTCACTTCCTTTCTGTTACATAGCTTAAGACAATAGCTTCGTAACAATATCGGACATTTGATATCGTAACAATATATATATATATATATATATATATATATATATATATATATATATATATATATATATATATATATGTGTATATATATATATATATATATGTATATATATATATATATATATATATATATATATATATATATATATATATATATATATATATATATATATATATATATATATATATCAGACATTCGATATCGTAATAATAAGATTCGGACATTCGATGCATTCAAATTGTTTTGAGCATTTCTTCATCTTTTATGTGACAAACTGTTGTATTGTTGTCTTGAAAGCAATGAGAGCCTTTAATATGTAACACACTCTGGCACGAGATATTTGATGTAATTCAAGAAAAATTTGTTTGCGTTTGCTATACACTTCTAAATTATTGGGAACATATCTATTTGATTCGTTACATGCATAATGAAAATCAAATTTGGCTCGACACAGACTGATTGCTTTGCTAGTATTTTGTGAGTAAGTCTATAATCATTGTTCAGATTTGACATGAAAACAAAACCATTAGGATGGAGATTAATTTGCAGTATCTACCTTTGATTAGGTCCATTTATCGACTGTACGACAGAAAGCCTAGTACCTTATACAATTGAACAAAACTTAAAGTTAGAACAATTTGAAGATATTCTGTATATCAATTATTGGGGCCCTTAATCCTTTCGCAATTAGAGCAATGTTTGTAAAGATTTGTCCGTTAATCTGGAACAATTTCTGGGTTCAACAAAATAATAATTCAAAATTCAAATACCAGCACGTGCGTCGGTTTCTCTGATTGTGATATCAGTAGACAGTACCATGCAATCATCTATAGGAATCTTATAGTGTTTCAAATGAAAGTTATGAAATCATTTGATGAACTGAAGTGTTCGGGAATCTAGGCGAAAAATAAATTGAAAGTGTTCTACATCATAACAGTCTTGATGACATCTTACAGTGTAGTGTTCCTGAGTCTTCACTATATTCATTCACCAGTAGTCTTACGTTTGTCTAAAAGAGCCCGTATTTGTTGTTATTGCATCTTGAATACAGTATTCCTGTATTTATTATACCGATTTTGTTTTTCAGATTCATCTGAAACGGGACACTGTGTTTAACCTATCGTGTTTATGAGCAAGAAAATAGGTTGGAAGACATAATTACTTTAAACGCATCCATGAAAGGATAAAACATTTTACCCAACATGTCATTTTCTTTGAATAAGTGATTGAACACAGAACTGTTCATTTTGAAACGCATAAACTATAATTGGCTACGTACTCACACCAATAGCCTAGCATTTCTTCATTGAATAAGTACTTTAAAATTATAAAAAATGAAATGAAATCAATAAAACTATAATCACATTACTTATCAATTTGTCTGTGTTTAGCGTTGCATATGGAGTGAGTTGTCGAATCAGACAATTTACTGCTTGCTATGAGTTGTTACATGTGCTTAATAGGGCTCAAACGATAATTATATGTGAACACGTAGATTTATATTGCCAAAAATGGGGATGGTAATAATGAGTGTTCATTTGTTTAATACGATGATGCCATAACGAGAACCTACGCTGGGGCTTTATAGTCTCCTATGGGAAAATTCATATTAACTTTCTGGATGTTATCATATTGGGATGGTTCCGTTTCATCGACATGGCCAAGGACAGCGGAAATACGTCAAATACGCTAAGAATTCATTTAATCTAGTACTTATCAATGCTGCTGCTCATTCGTCTTCGACCAATGCCAAAATGTGAGAAGCAAGCATCGGAGGAATATATCTCTCCGATTTTGTACGCGAACGTGAAAGAAAACGTTTCGGCAAAAAATACCGAGGACAAATATATAAACTAACAGTTTCAAGAAAATGTCCTTTATAAAAACAATGTTCTAAATTTCAAGTTTTGTTTAGTAATAATCTCTAACGAAAACATCAACTCTGGAAATGGAGAACTAAAACAAATCCTTTCTGCCTTATTTCGTAATCAACAATATTAAACATGAACGTATTGACAAGTCTAACAACACTTTCAAGCAAAATCTTTTAACAATTTAATACACTTTCGTTTTGTAATTTATGACCACTATGTATCTGTGCTAAAGAAAATATATAACCTTACTAGTAATATAATCACCGTTCTATTTATATCAACATTTATAGTATACTCATAGTCAAGAAAAGGTACAGCATATGTTGTGTACGCTTAATTTGCATTGTTTGTTTTTAAACTTCATGGTATAATATGGACTATAAAATCTTGATTAACTAGATATTATGTATTCATGCTGCAAGATCTGGGCAGAATTTGTTATATTATTGTTGTGCTCAGTATTTCATTACGGCTGTAATTTATTTGTTGAAATTTTTAAAATCAATTGTTCTTCTCTAGAAATTCAAAGTATTCTAAAATTGCATTCGTGGAAATTGAGAATTATATTTATAGTGAATTCTTGGATTGTGAGATTATCACTAAACGAAAACTTGTTGGCTTATCACTATGAGAAAGCCATAACAAGCACATCAAAACATCCAGCATTGGCTTTGTTTATAAATACCAATAATTTTATTCATAACTATAAGCATTAAGAATTTTGTCAGAAATTCTAAGGTTGATAGGAAGTTAATTCTAAATACCGTAAGCTCCTATTATTATATTTTCATTTTGTCAACAAGCGAAGTAAATATACTTTTAGACCTTAGAGAGATATTGCAGGTTCTAAGTGAAATAGAATCTGATCTTTGAGAATTCGTCTCATAAACTTGCTAATATCCGATTCCAGAGGAGTTAAGTCATACGATTCAAACTCTTGCAAAATATCGTTTTTGAGAAAGTAAATTACTAACCAGTGACACCCTTGGCAATGTCTCTCGTCCATATTGATAACACTTAGACATCGTTAAATGTTTGATCATTAAGTTTATATTTTACACGATTCCAAGGGACTGTGTTTAAACTATGTTCGAAGGTAATGATGTTCCTAGGTATTCATCCTTACCTAGCTCGTGTTCAGTGATCACTTCACACTTGACTGCTTTCTTTCAAAA
>JAEAOA010001706.1:1040000-1155000 GCA_016746295.1 Potamilus streckersoni
CTTAACCACCACCCCTTCCATCAAGATCAAATGATCTCAAATTATACAATGAGTTTACTTTAAATAAACATCGTAATGGTGTTACAAAAATGTCTAATGCAAACTCCAAAAGAGATAATACGTATTAAGTATCAACTTATTTAAAATAGTTTTTACTTGCATTGTCTTTGATTACTCTTAGTGACTATTTTATTTAATAGTTAGTGTCACCCATACAAGTAGCGCCCACACTTTCTGTCAAACATTATAACTTTTAGGGAATCTATTTGGATTAAATACAATAATAATGAAATGTTTTTCTAGCAATCGCTCATCACACTTACATCCAAATCTGAAAACGAGCTATTCGTCGGAGATAATTAATTAATGTGCATGAAAACTAAATGTGTCAAGGACGCTGACTAGCATCATGATACATTGAGTCAATCGGTTTGAAGAGCTGAAAATAAACGTGTTGTGGAGTCCATAAATTTGTACTTCAAATCGACACAACTTATAAGACAAGAACAAGTATATCTCTTTCACCCTATCTTAGCATTGAAGTCTCTAAAAACACAGTTGTGCACATGATGAATATGTGAGTCATTAGATGGGCATGCAATTAATCTCTACTTTCTGTCAGCATCCAAAAGAGCCCTACTTAGCAGGCAAGAAATAATTATGTCACTATGAATCGTTGTTTCGCCTCGCTTTTTATATCCGATGTTGTATTCTGGTCGCGTTATATTGACACATAGCAATCGGCTTGAAGTGATGAATATAAAAGGAAGAACAGTTTTACACGATTACATACCACCTCCATGTAGACAATCAGTCAACCTGCTGTAATTATAGAGTAATCTATCAGCCGCTTCATGTTCGCCAGAAACGTTCGATGAATTTGGATAATATTTATGGGAGGTCTGGATGGACACTAATGAATTAGCCTGCAAAGCTAGAAAATTAATCAGTCTTCTCTTGTTACTGAACATTTATCACCGGTAATGAGAAAATCAAGGTTGCATATTCGTCTGCACCACAATGGATTCTATCTCATCATCAGCTTTGTTTTGCAGGAATGTCTAGCGTATTATTTCAATCTTTTTAACACAAATGATATGTATTGGAGACGTTCATAATTAACTATTAGTATGGTTATACTATGTGACGTTCATATTAAATCACTAGACCAGCATTAAGTGTTTGAAAGCCATCTTAATTCTTTGACTACACAGACGGAAGAACAATACTCTGTCCGTCTATTAGGTATTTGCTTTGTGCTCCTGACCATACCAGAGAATTCAAATGATGCAGACGGCATATTAATTGCTTTCGACTGCAGTAAGGTGTCATTCCATTATGTTGCTTTAGATTGTAGGCTGAATCATTAGTAACACCATACAATTGTTTGAGACTCTAATGCTTTTAAAGGCAATATCCCTGTGCATTTCATGCTAATGCGTTTCTCAAATATTTAAAAGTACAGTGCATAGTTAAATGTTAGAAATGAAAATGTGACAACTGATTTGAAATCTTACGAAAATAAATGCTGCCATTGCGGTCGTATGAAAACCTGCTCGTTATAAGAGAAAATGCATAGAAAACGTTGTGACATCTGAATGATGAAGCACAGACCAAGACATGCCTTTTGCTTTCGCCTAGGATGCAGATATTTCTCACTTTGGTAGCAAATATTATTCGTGGTGCCTACATATATTGTATTTCAAAATCTGAATTCTACTGTTTAACCAATGTGATACAAGAGGTTTGTTTGTATCTGAATTGAGACCATCCACAATGTTTATACATTGGATACGTCGTATGGGTACCATCTCAGATAATCGAAATGAGCTCTCACGGTTAGAAATGGCACTCAACAACAAACACAGGAATGAAAAAATAAGATTATTTGAAAATTCTGCGTGCTATGACTGAATCAAAACAAATAAACGACACAAACTTTTAGTATACGCAAAAGCGTTTTTGGAATATTATGAATTTGTTTCCATCTCCGATTTCTCTGTCTGTCTGTCTGTCTCTATCTCTGTCTAAAGAATTGTTAAGCTTGGTTGTATTTGGAAAAATATTTAATTATATATTATTTTTAAAATAGTTTATTGAAAAAAGATCAATCCCCTTACTTGAGTGGTCCGTTCTCTGGTCATTTTCGAGCACGCGAATATGTCATCACATTGGTATATTTATAAAAGTGCATATATGATTGACTGTTTAATAATTTTTAGATCTGGTCTTCAATAATGTAAGCACGTGGCATCAGTAATATTGAAAACATGTATATATATATATATATATATATATATATATATATATATATATATATATATATATATATATATATATATATATATATATATATATATATATATATATTTATATATATATGTATATATATGTATGTATATATATGTATGTATATATATGTATATATATGTATATATATGTATATATATGTATATATATATGTATATATATATGTATATATATGTATATATATATGTATATATATGTATATATATATATATATATATATATATATATATATATATATATATATATATATATATATATATATATATATTGATATAAAAACATATTATAAGGATAAAAATGAATAAAATTGATACAAAATCAATGCAACGTGATAAAATGAAAAAGCGAATTTGGTAAATAATATTTAAGTTTAGACATACATGTTGATTTATATAAAGGTTTATCATAAATCAAGCTCGAGGGCTAAAACTAAAAATGTTAAAAAAATCATCTATAATTTCGATGCGGATTAGGCAAATGTGAATAGGTTCCAAAGCTTGCCAATAGCTTCTCGTGGGTCGGTGGTTCTTTTCTGAGTTTTCCGGGTTTCTTCCTCCACGAATTATAATGGCTGCCATGTTTAGCCTATCTTTTTCTGAAAAAAGGGCTTTAAGCCTTACAACAACAATAGCAACAACAACTAAATATTTTCAATGCTAACATTGAGGTCATTTGCTACTAAACATATTTAGATGATGGTAAATTTATATTGATTTTCCCATAACATGGAAGAAAATTAAATATTTTGTTTTAGCTGACTAACACATAAATTAGATGTAGAAGCTGAAAACTTGATGTGCTTTGTGTGAGGGCGAAATATGAGACTTAATAATCTAATATAGAACTAAGGTGTGAGGTCACATCAGTAAAATGTAAAAATTAGAAGTTGTTCACAGGTAATGGTATTATAGTCCCTGTTGTTATTATTAACACTTAGGTAATACAAAGTAATTATATTGTTTACAACCACAATATTTGCATAACAGGGTCTCCCGATATAGTGGAATTAACATATTGTTTAATAGGTTCCTCACATATATTAATTCCAGAACATATCTTTTGAAATAAATTTCTGAAATTACAACATTCATATGTAAACCGCACTGAGACATAATTATCCTGGTTATCCAATTACTAAAATCCAAACCCTCTAAAACATACTGATGCAGACTTCTCTAAGCTATCCAACAATAACATCCCCATTTCTCTCTATGTATGTGTAATGTAAAAAATCATTATACATATACAAATTTAGATAAAACCACTATAAATAGATCATTTGAGATAAAATCACTATAAATAGATCATTTGAGATGTAATTTAAGATATAAAGATGAGCACAGACCTAGTTATAAATATATCATTTTTGTGCCTTTAACGTACCCGTATGTACGCTTTAGTTTCGAAAATCCATGGTCATTATATAAGGCGAAGATTATTGTAATATTTGTCCATCATGTGCCGTTTTCGAACTAATAATTGAAAATTCACACCGCTCTAAATGTAATTGAAAGGTCGAACCAATAAACACCTCATTCACGTGCTTTGAAATGCAATGTTATAAGCATTATTGATACAAATCAAACTGAGTCTATTGCTAGCTCAAATGCGGTGTGAATTTTCATGAACCTATGCACTTCCGCTGAATGGGTAACCAACATAAATAAGTATATTCTGTGGTGTCTCAAGCAATGAACCTATATTCAAAGAAAAGTGCATTAAAGATTTTGTTGCGAGTAAACAATATTTGCCATAAGCAAATTATTTTAGTAAATGCCAAACACATTTTTATAGGAGGCTAAAATAATTGCTCTATTCAATTCATTTTTGGAGTAGGTGAGTCAAGCACGTTTGAATTATCGAAATTTTTTTAAGATTAGTTTTCTTACATATTTAACTTTCTCTGATTGATATGTCTTACTTTGAAGACGTTGTATGCATACAAGTCACTCCCAACATTGGCGTAAAGACATGTTTTTAAGAGAAGAATGAGTTATCATTTCACAAAAATAAAAATATATAATTTTTCAGTTTCTAAATACAAACTAAACACAATTAACAAATTATTCTGAATTACAAAAGTTTTGATAATTATTTGTCCTTTAGCCATGGACAAACGTTACTCTAGAAGACATGCACATATTAACGAAGACACCATAAAATATTATGTAAATAAAGAATAATGAGATGACTAAACGAGACGACAAAAGATTCCCAGGGTATGCAAGATAGAAGTTTCAGCTACAAATCAAACTCTGTTTTAACGATGTCCTGACATAAATATCAAACGACATTAGCAGCAGGGATGGTGAACCCTACAAATTTTTGCGACAAAATCGATTAAAGCCTAAGAATGCCCAATAGAGCCTTCCTACGAAATCTCATATTTCAACAACAAAAAAATAGACCCCATTTTACAAATGGAGCCTTAGCGATTTTGTCCTAAATATGTTGTCATAACCACCCTCAAATTGCTGCCAATAATTGCTATCATTGTTGTCATAACCCTCCCCCCGCTGGAAGGATTTCAGGGTTAATATAAATGATTTAACCGAATATTTGATCAAGTCCAATACGATATCGTGACCGAGGGTCGTGTAAATTTATTGTTATAAATCCATGTGGACTGACTGAGCATGAATAAAGTAATTTTTGAATCCATTGAAGTCCATATCAGAACACCATGTCTGCCAAATATTTCGTAGCGTATGTGTATCAACGCCATTGAATACAGCAAGAATATTGCAGTTATCGCGAATCACTTTTGGAATCTGAGTGTAGCGTTGAGTGACATATATCACGTCAGTGTTTTTATGCCTACCTCGGGAAAATATTCTAGCAGGGTTTTTTGGATTATCTAACATCACATCATCGTACACTACAAGATTGTTTATGTCTCCATCGAGGTCATCTACGCTAGGCGCATCATCAATATCTGTTATAAAGTCGACTACACTTTCACCTTTAATTTCGGATGCATTCTCATTATAATCTTTTAGCACTTCATAGCACCATTGATCATCTACGGATGGAGCAACTAAATATAATTTATCCCACTTCATAAATCGCATTATCAAATTAAGGAGTAATTGTGTTTTACCCGATCCAGATGGTCCGATTATAATGGCACGGACAGAATTTGGAAGCGCTGCGTGGTGTTTTACCGGTTCTCTTCTTTTAGTCGCTGAAAAATCAATTATATTCATAACGCTATATATAAATTATGGATCTATATTGTGTTAAATGTAAACAGCGTACTAGTACAAATGATGCGAGGACGATTACAACTAAACATAACAGATCGGCACTTACTGGTAAGTGTGTAACATGTGGTACAAAACAATTTCGATTTATTTCTTTAAAAAAAGAGACATGGAGGTGATATCGCAGCCAAATTAGGAAAACTCCCCGGAACCCCATGGGCAAAATATCCTGGAGAAAAACAACTTCCAGGATATAACTACTGTGGTCCCGGAACGAGATTAAATCTCAGACTTGATGATCAAAATCAGCCCCGGCCTGGTGAGTATCCGATAAATGCTATTGATAAGGCATGTCATGCTCATGATGTTGCATATAAAAGCAATAATTTGCAACAAAGACATCTCGCGGATGTAAAATTACTTCATGCGTTAAATGCTATTCCCGATAAATCCTTCAAAGAAAAATTGGCTTCATGGTTGGTCAAATCAGCTATGAAAGGCAAATTGGTGTTCGGTGCTGGTAATTAAAAACACTAGTGTTTTTTATAGTATGGAATCTATTTATTATTCTCCGAAAGGATACTGTAGGGGTAAAGCAGCAATCAATAAACTCGCTAACGCTGCAAAAGTGAAAAAGTCCACTGCGGAAGATTGGTTATCCAAACAAGCTCTATGGCAAATTTATCTACCACCGCCTAAACAAATTAATTATTCTGATTTTGATGTTACCGTACCCAATGAAATTCATCAGGCTGATTTATTGTTTTTACCACATGACCATGGTTACAAATACGCGCTAACTGTAGTTGATATTGCGAGTCGATTTAAACAAGCGGAACCATTGAAAACAAAGTCAGCTTCTGAAGTCGCTTCTGCATTTGAAAGGATTTATCGACGAGGTCCTCTAAGATGGCCAAATCTATTACAAGTTGATCCTGGCAAAGAGTTTCAAGGTGCTGTTCTATCAACAATGAAAACTCATAATTTTACAATACGACGGGGACATACTGCGTTACATCGTGATCAGGCAATTGTAGAACGATTTAATCGAACTCTTGCAGATCGGTTATTTGGATATCAATATGCAAAAGAATTCATCCAAGAAAAACGATCTCGTGAATGGGTCCAAAGGTTACCGAGTGTAGTTGCAGCGTTAAATAACGAGATTACTCGAACTATTAATATGAAACCAAATATTGCAATAAAAAAATATATACCCGAACAACCACAGCGGGTTAGCACTCAGCCACTTCTCGGTGATGTTACTGTGAGATATTTATACGAACCAGAAGAACTTGAAGGTAGTAAAAGAAGAGCTACTGATCCTATATGGAGTGTTACTACGCATAAAATTTCAACCATAACGCGATCAACTGGTAGACCTCCAATCTACAGATTGGATTCAACTGCACCTCAGTGTGGTTTTACACGCGAACAACTACAAGTCATTCCGGACGATACTCAATTACCGCCACATGGTCTTAACTAGCTCCGTTACGTCTATTACACTCAAGACAGGTCAACATCACATTGTTTCTGACATGACCAAGACTGTTATTTTTTTCTGTCTACGGTGAAATGTCGAGGGTCTTTATCCGAATACTGCCAGTGCATTATACAATTGCAACTGGCGCAGTGATTATTCTGTTGTTCTTTTAATGCGATTATTACTTCAGCATAAATATCAAATTCTCGTTTTTTTTTGTCCTGCTGTTTGTAACCAGATAGTTTTTTTTTATTAATGATGCTAATATCAGTGCTATCATCGTTTGCATTAAAATCATCATCGAATACAATCCTTCGTAGTTGATTTATTCGTCGTACTCTGGACACTGCGAGATAGACTAAATTTGACCATTCAATGCGATTATCAACTATCCAAACAATTGTATCCGTGATGGTCAATCCTTGTGACGAGTGCATTGTTGTTACATAACCAAGCGTCCATGGTGATTTATCAGCGCATAATGCATCTTCTACAGCATTGATATCAACTAGCACAATATCATTTAACACTAGGATCTGTTTCTCCGTCTGGCCTGGAATTTCAACTTCAATATTCTGCTTTCGTGTATCCAATGGTCTATAACACAACGGTACTGGAAACGTTGGGAATATTTTCTTGTGTAGCTCAAACAACTTTTTCTGAAGTGCCTCTCTATCTTTCTACTTGCTACTACAAAATCATTTGGTCTCCATGTTTCCCAAAAATCATTCATAGGTGTTTCGGAAATTATTTCACGCGCTACTTCACATTGAATTCTATTGGGTTGTAATCTAGTTAGTTTTTTAAACTCACGTAACTGCTCATCGAGTGCTCTATAGTCAGTATCAATTTCTTCGTAATAATCAACAAATCCTTTTAACCAATTATGTGGACTTCTACCAACAAATGGTGGTGGTTGACCATGATCGCCGCACAATATAACTTTTGTATTATTTTGCAATAACCAATCAAGAAACATTTTTAATACATCTTCTGAAACAGTACATGCTTCATCCCAAATAATAACCGCTGGAATAAATTTCTCACCCATTCGCTCAGGAGTCCAAGCATCGCCCTTGTATCGAAAAAAAACGATGATACGTGCAAGCTTCAACATTTCGTTGTTTTATCACTCTCGCTAGTCTATGGGTTGGTGTGAATACAATCATGGACGTTCTCTCTCGATATAATTCTATCACACGTGTTGTCTTTCCAGATCCACCACAACCGTTTAAATAAACTGTTTTATATCTACAAATTGGATCTGATATCGGTGGTGCTTTAGACATAGAAAATCCTTCGGATTTTTCACTGATAGAATTATCGTTTTTCAGGTAACTGCTTTTAATCTCAACGTCTGCTGATTTAGAAAAATCGCATTGTATTTCACGTTTAATTCGCCATGTTCCCCAAGACTCTTCGCTATTAGTAAATTTAGTTACCTCATTGATATATTTTTTATTGACATACATTGAATCAATTGCAACTCTAACTGCTATACTAGGAAATCTATTTATCATTGCAAGTAAATTGATAGATGCATAACCCAGCATAGAAGCTCTCAAATGTAGATATACGGAGCTTTCTCCATCACTGTAAGTAACAATTCTACCTAACTTTGTTCTATTGGACAAGAAGGCTGTTTTACAATTTGCGTATCTATTTTTCTCTACTGCATCTTTAATAACGAAGTCGTATTCGGCATCATCTATAATCAATCGTGAGGATTGTCTTTTAAAGTTGAATTTTTTCTACCTTGTGTAAATTTACCGATTATTCTTCGGCCGAGATCCTTTGCTTCACTATTTCGTTGATTAAATATCTTTGTTGACCATTCAATGATGTACTCCTCGTCAGCATCAATATGTTTTCTAGACTTATCGATTATACTATCAAGACATTCTGGTTCTGGTAACCAGACATTGGTTTGTTTTCGATATGAGATAATCGCTTCGCTGACAATCAAAGAAACTAACATTTAACAATCAATCATATATCCCAATAACACTATTGGTAACCACATCCTTTCAGCCATGTGTCTACCAATCCAAACATAACAACACGGATGAAGTCCTTCAGCGAATTCAAATGATACTACGCGAGCAAAATCGGTCAAATCAAAATCAGGCAGTGGTCCATTAATAGCAACGCGAGTCATTTCATGTGTGGGATGTCCAAACCGTTTAAAATACTTACCAGCGAATCCATATCCTAGAAACTTCCTGGATAACAGGCAACGATATCAACTGATATCATACTTTCACGATTGTACTTAACGTTCCATAGACCGCCATGATAATATTCCAGACAGCTGGATTGAACATCCTGTAAAAACTCTTTTCGTGTTGGTTTCCAATTATTTTTCTTTCTTGAAAAATGAGCTGCAACCGATGGAATTGTAAAACAATTTGTAAGTAACTGTTCGTAATCGTCGGATTTTCCATTAAAAACGCTAGCGTTTTCCCTGAGACTTATTGCTAGATTTTTCATCCTATTATGTAGACTTTCAGTACGTTATAATTCACCGTTAGGTCTCACAAATTGATTGAATTGACATTCTTCATCTTCAAAACTATGAAGTAGCCATACTGATACAGGGTCGTTTTTACACAAACTAGCGATAGCATCGAATAATCTTTCTTCAGTGAGAATACCATCCTTGGTGAATTATTCTGGGATATACTTCACTGTTCTGTCTCGCGGGAATATTGTAACCGCTGATGTCCATGCGTGTTTGTTATGATCAATAATTTTGATTGGAGCTCCGTTTTTATTGTATTTCGATTCGTATAATATTTCACCGGTTATCGTTGAAACGGTTATCGGAAATCTCAACGACTTTTCCAATCTAGCTATATCGGAAATAGTTGCTCCGTTCTCTTTCACTGTTAGCTCCCATTGATCTATTTTTTACGTCTTAGATCGGTTAATTTATTCCCACGGAGTGCATTTGTAAAGTGTTCTAAGATACTTTGTGCTACACAATTGAGTGGTTTTTCCACTGAAGTTGACTGTTTCATTGGTGCTAGTTTTCCGATGTCAGGTTTCTTATTTAACGGATACATCCCATAAACAATTGCTGTTTCAGAATACGCTTTTTCATAGTATGGTTTATCAATTCCAGTTAACAGCCCTGGTCTGGAATCACGGCTAACAATGACTGTTGTCCTATCTTTGAGAATTGGAACAAATTTGTCCTTTATGATCCAATTACCCGATAATGAATTTCACTCTGAGAAAATACCTTTTATTGCCAAGTTGTGATAGTATCATAGCTGCTGTTTCATCATTCATTCTAGCATCAACAACACCATCAATTTTAAATGTTGACCAGGTGTGTGATGCGCCGTCCTGTTTAAACTCATTAACACAATCTCGTATTTTTCTAATCAGAGTTCTATTATGTATTCTCTCTTTTGGTACGTCTTCGAGGGTTCTATCAAGATTGAATTTAATATTTTTATAAGGCTTAAATGTCGATAATTTATTGAATTCTTCATTCATATAAATAAAGCAAACATTTAAATAGAAAATTTTGTTTATAAATAATGAATCACTGCAAATGGCTTATGATTGGATCAGTAACCCCATGCAATAAATCGTGTAGAGGTGAATTCTGTGGACATCACTTACAGAGCGTCAGAAATAGTTCGACAGGCCCGTCCCCATGCATAAATTGTGGGGTGGGTGTGAGAGGAAAATCACAATTATGTATCAATTGTGGAGGTAAGCGGTTTAGAGAATTGAAACGTTATTATGATAAACGAATAAAAAAACGCTATCATTGACCCTAACCATGACTCTGTCAAAGACAAAATCATATAAACCCCTCAAGACTATATTAATAGATTTATAAATAAAGCAAATGATGAATTAGACAAATAGCATTATTGTATATAAATGGAGCAAGAATTCAGACCTCACCCCGAACTTGTTAATTATGAAATATCTCGTAAAGGTGTTGTTAGACACTGTAGACTAAAGAAACCTGTGAGATTTGTTAATAATCAGGGATATTTGTGTTTTAATGCTGGAAGAAGGGTATATCTCTGTCATAGGGCATTCTTTGAGTGTTATATGGGACCGATTAAAGATGGCTGTGTTATTGATCACATTGATTCTGTTCCTCAAAATAATTCTCTTGCAAATTTGCAATGCATTTCTCAAAGTAATAATACAAAAAAAGGAAAGACAGGGACTTGTAAGTCAGTTGGAAAGAGACCAGTACAGTCATTTGATACAGCGACGAATGCAAAAAGAATTTTTCAATCAATGAATGCTGCAGGAAAATATTTTGGAATATGTATGCCTTCAGTACGAAAAGTTGCTGAAGGGATTTATCAAACAGCTATTTCAAAGAAAAATGGACATAAAATAAAGTTTTCCTTTTTACAAGATAACTCTCAATAGTGAGTTTTAATTATAAATTACCAGACCAATTACCATAGTGTAAAGTAGTCGATTTCCTGTGTTATTTTCCATAGGGAAAAACGCTAAAAACGTTTCGCGTTAATATCATTTTATAAGCTATTATGTACATATATTTTTGTTTCCAATACTTATTCGCAATGTCCACGCATACATGTATTAAAAAAGTAAATGACAGTACCTGGAACAGCCAAGATCAGTAGCTGGAACAGCCACATAAACAGCTAGTAAATATGGTCGTTGTACCGGAACGCGCGCGTACCACAAGACACTAGGTCAAGGTTCTATTAATAGATTTTTAAAAATCCCAATTACGCACGTTAACAGCTGTTTAGATTTTGAATGAAAATGAAATTACTATGTAATTACAAATAAAATAGATTGTATGTGAGGTCAAAATAGTAAAGCACATTACATGTAATTCAGTTTTTTAGTGTGGTAGCTACATGTAATAAAATTATCGATGACGCAGAAAAATATCATTCTCGAACCATTCAAGAAATAGCAGGTAATCCTGAATTGACAGGTCCCATGACAGAGTTATCTCGTCATGTAAATCCATTATTATTAGGAATAAATAAACACGTAATATTAATAGAAATTAATAAAAAGTTTGCTATTATTTAACAGTTGTATTCCTGTTTTTAATGTTTTTTTTAAATATTTAGTTTCCATTGAAATTATTACACAATTTTCACTATGAAATGCTAGGGAAAATAAAATAACACTCATTTATCGACACTGGTCTTATTATCACCTTATATATAATATGAGCTGTATACGCGTTTGGGGCTTTAAACGAAGCCCAAATTTGCCAAGCAAAACTACCCACGCCATTGTCATGGTGTGGTTGAATTTTCTCAACTGCAACCATGGTTAATTTCATGGGTTGCTTTTGATTGGTAGATTGGGTGTAGTAAGTCCGCCCCGTCGTTTCATGTTTGTATCGTCCTGTACTGTCCCTATCATACCATCCTATCATCTCATTGTATATATACCATCCTATATATAATCCTTGGGCTTATTTTAATAAGTTACAAGAATGTGCTGTCCCTAGTATATATAACATCATCCTATATAATCGCATTGTATATATACCATCCTATCATCTCATTGTATATATACCATCCTATATAATCGCATTGTATATATACCATCCTATATAATCGCATTGTATATATATCATCCTTTATAATCGCATTGTATATATATCATCCTAAATGAGTTCCAAGTTATATATGTTACATGTTGTGTGAAACCGCTAATGGTTTCTGAGTCTAATAGCCCGCCCTTGAACTCGATTGAGGGTTAGGGTATTGTATAAGTCTTTAATGTATGCTTAACTATCTGCCTATTAACTCGAAGGAGATGACCAAGCATTGTATATGTCCCTTTTTTGTATGTTGGATTGGGTATTAATAATATTAAATAATATTTTAAAAAATATTAAAAAATATTTTAAAGAGAAAGAAAATATATTATTAATAATATTCAATAAATGGAATTTCAAGATATTACATCTATCATCATAGAAATATCAAATTTAAGAAATCAAGGAATCGTACTTTCTGAACTTTTGAATGAAGACAGACTTTTGAATGAATTTGAACAAATTAATATACAATTGAAACATGGAAGATATGTCCTACCTAAAATGTATTCACTGATAAAAAGAATCCAAAAAGCGGTTAATGTTTCTTTGTATAACAATGATATTAATTTATTCATTCGGCTATTTAGTATAGTTGAAGCAATTAGAAAGAAACTAGGGTAACAGTACCAAGTTCGGTCAGAGATTGCTTTGAAAGTGAAATCTATAAGACGTTTGATTGATGAGTCTGGAAATGCAAGCATTGAAACCCACTGAAAACCCACAATTGAAAAAACGTTAACATTTCCAATAATGACATCAGAAGCATTAACTACCAGACTAACCAGCGAGAGGTTAGCATTACTGAAAAAGTTTATACCAATTCGAGATGACGTGCGAGATAAGCTACAACTTAGACAGCAAGCGCAGACTGACTTTTCTATTGGGAGTGAACAGTTTTTTGCCCCTGTAACTAAAGCCACTAAAGATATGAAACTTGCAACAGAACGTGCTATATACGGCGACATCCCTAAAGAGGGAACAGTACCTATTATTGATATACTGGGAAAGATTGCTACAGAGACTGAAAAACCTCAGCAGGGAATAAAACTCAGCGAGAAATACAACAAATGAGTGATATTAATATTGATGATAGTGATTCTATTGAAAAAGTTTCCACTAAAAAAGGTGTTCCTTTTAACGAGAAATTCACCGATGAAGCCATAGCAAAAATCAAATTCCATTGCTGAAAATTGAAGACTATGCGTCATTTGGTGACTTCGCTATCAAAAGTTATTATAAAAGGGGAGAATTTTTAGAAGACGAGTATAAAAAACACAATAAAACGAGAGGATTGGGTGGATTGGATATATAAAATTAATAAGAAAAGACCCCGGCAATTTAAAAAGGGATACATTTATGTACAGAGCGTTTAAAATGGGAATTGATACGTATGGTATACAACAACAACAACGAAAATAACAACAACAAAGTCGAGGACGAGGACGACAATCTCCAGAAACTCAACCAGCAAGTGCTTTAGGAAAGGGTTATGGAAGTTCTCATCATAATTATCATATATGTCCTAGTAATATCATTAATGATATATCACGACTTGAGGTTCTTATGGGAGCTAAGCGAGCTGGGAATAACTCAGTCGAAATAACTAATGAAGCATTTGATATTTGCAGACGATTACTCCAAGGGAGGATAATTGATGTTCATGCGTATCGAGAACTCTTGGATAAGTTAATGGACGGAATTCCAGGGGAATTTAGTGGTTATTATAGCGATTGAAATTTCTGAAATGCTTGCATTTAGAAATTACAAAGTCATTTCAAATAAGATAACAGTACACTATAATCACGATAAACCAACAAACGTGTATGTGGTAAACTCAAGATTGCCCGTTTATAGGGCGTACTATGGAGACGGCCTTGGAAATACCATAGCGGGTTTATTCACAAGAATAGCCCCAAAAGTAGCACCAGTTGCTAAGCAATTAGCGATGAAAGCCATTGATGTTATTCGTAATAAGGGAATTAACGCTGTTGGAGATCTTGCAGGAACGGCCTTTTCTACCGCAAAGAATAGAATAACGTCATTGGTGAAATCTAGATTTGGACGAAAACCACCACAAATTGTTTCAACACCGCTACCTTCAACAACAATGATGCCTGCAAATGTCAGTAAAGTGATAAATAACGCAGTGGAACAAAAAGTAGCATCATTGGCAATGACTTCACCAGATAGTAGTAATATTGCAAGTATAATAGCGGGTAGCGGTCTTGGAGGAAATCGTAAAAATTTCAGACGAAAAAGAAAATGATAGCCTTACTACATTTAGAAAAACGATAGGTTTTAGTATAAATGGCATTTACAAAATCGCTGATCCAGCGTTTGATATGGCAGCACCGGTGAATAAAGATGATTCTAAAATTAACTATCAGTATTATGCCTATCCTGCAAGAGAGCCTAATCAACGGGGGAGATTTGAACTTCAAGTTCAAGATACAAGTAGATACTTTTTGCCGTGTGAAGCGTTTATTGAAGTAGAAGGAGAGCTTGTAAAAAATGTTGCAGCTGATACACCATATGATGATGACCCAAATATCCGAGTTGGTTTCGTAAATAATGGCATTATGGCGCTATTTAACAGTGCAAAATATATCATTGATGGAAAAGAAATTGAATCAATAGAACAAGATGTTGATATTGCAACAACTATAATCGGACTTGCGAGATATTCTGATGATTATACAAGGTCGGCTGGTCCGTCTTTGATGTTTGCTAAGGATACTACTTATCATGCTGACCATTTTCAGTTTATAAAAGTACGAACTGCGAGAGCTACTTCATACGTTGATCAACAACTCGCAGATAATATAGACCGTGAAGATAGACCAGCCGCTGAATTCGACATTTAAAATAGGTCAATGGTAATTTCAATCTAGGATTTGGAACACGAAAGGGAGCATTGAAAGGACAGTATCGACGGTTTTCATGTGCAATTCCGTTACATCACATATTCGGATTCTGTAGAAATGTCAGAAACGTCATCTATGGAGCAAAGCATACAGTCGTGTTAGTGCGAAAGGAGAATGTCAATGATGCAATCTGGCGTGTTAATGGTGTTAATGATGGTAAAGTCATTTTAAATAAATTGGTTCTATGGATGTCCGTCTTGTCTCCATCAGGCGCAATAGAGCAACAATTATTATCGTTTATGGACACAGGTGGAAAATCATTGCTAAGTTGGCTAACAACAACGACTGATACGAAGCAGGATAATGTAAATGGCAAGTTTACATGGCACTTAGCATCAAAACAAGGTGTTTCAGCTCCACGTCATATCTTTATAGCGTTACAGGATGCAAATCGAGTGGGTCGTCAATTATCCAGTCATATGATATTTGATAAATGAGGAGTAAGTGAAGTTTCGTTGAGAATAAACGGACAACAAGAGCCAGCAGAGATTTACAGCTTAATTATGAAAACAACGACGTAGCACGTGTATATCATAGAATATTGTCGTTTATGGGTCGTGATCAAAATGTTGATACTGGTTTGCAAATATCGCAAATTGATTTTGAAAAACACTATCCGATTTATTACTTTTCATTGGAACATCTTGACATGATGAGACAATCTGTTGTTGATATATACTTCCAAGCTCGGGTACAACGCCCTGCTGGTATAGCTGATTATAGAGCAGTTGCTGTCATTCTCAGTGATAAATCAATGTTGTTAGAAGGAATTGGCGGACGAATGAGACTTATTGATGCACCAGTGGAAAACATGTAGTTAGGATTTTCACAATAAGATCAATTAAAAGTGTAAATTACGTTTTAGAATAGAATGACATATAGTATTGTTAATGTCCAGTTGACTGATGGTCAGGTTAAGAAATTGAAATCAAAGTCGGATAAAGAATGTGGAACCACAATAACGCTGAAACCCATTCAAATGTCCGGTGGTGCGCATAAATTATCATTGACAGATCGACAAATAAAACATTTCAATGATGCGCTAAAGAACAAACGAGGAGTTCAAATTGATTTTTCGAAAGCAGCAATCGCCAGTATGATAAAATCAGGTGGTATATTTCCGCTGTTAGCTGCTATTTCAGCATTGATTGCAGCGGCTGCCCCAGCGGTTGCGAAGGTGGCAGCGTTAGGAGCCGTTGGTACTGCTGCAGGAATGGCCCTGAAAAAGGCTACTGGGAAAGGCTATAAAAAAGGGAAAGGGTCTAAGACTACCAAGAACCCCACACAATTGGTACAAGGGCACGGGCCTAAGAATACCAGGAACGGCTTATTAGTGGAAAAACATCTTGGATTTTCACCAATATCCAATTTTGATTTAATTGATGCTGTAAAATCGTTATCAATAAAAAAAAAACTTTAGAGGAGTTTTCATGAGAGTTCAATTACCGTCAAAACCAATGAAAAATGAAACGGGTATTATCAATATTGATAACAGCAGCGGAGAAGGAACTCATTGGGTCGCATATGCAATTGTTCCACGTGGAGTTGTCTATTTTGATTCATATGGATTAGCTCCACCAAAAGAATTTATGCGTTATGTATCTACAATGACAAAATCATCGTTGGCTCCAATTTTTTATTCCATGCTACCAACACAACGGTTAAATGATCCACCGATATGCGGTCGTGAAGTATTAAACGTCCTTGCAGAGATATCTAGATTTCCAAGGAAACCACCACAAGTTGTTGTTAATGAATATACCAGCGGGCAATGGCAAAAACGCTAGCGTTTTCTACAATTAGAAATGATTTAGAAAAACGTTAGCGTTTTCGTATAATGATTGATATTTGGGGACGACCTCTATCAGAGTAAAAAAAAAAACAGAAACCGATAGTAAATTCGCTGTCGAAGATGTAAAAAAAATAATCGAAGATGAAATCGCCGAGACATTAAACTTGTCAAGTGTAGATCCTGGGGAAATAGTTGCATTTCAAGATCGCCAGGGCAAATTAAAATCTAGTAATGTGTCATTGGATGATATCTTAATACGAAGACGTGACGTCGTTGAAAATACACTAGCGTTATATTCAAACGATGGAAAACTCAAACCGGGGATATTTGTTTCGACGATCACGGATAAACTAACAACAGTAGATAGCACAGCAAACGAGTTAAAATCACTCAATGATGAATATAACAATCATAAAGCTGAATTCAATAAATTCTATGAATTATAAAAGTCAATTGTAGACAAAATCGACAAACAGCTGCTAGAATGCCTTGGAAATCCACCAGTAACCACACCGAATATTGCAGAGATAAAAGCATCTATTTTGGAAATTGCAACATTTCAATTAAGATATGAAGAACACGTAAAACAGTTTTCAACATTTCGTAAAAACATTGTTGATAAATTTTTGGGAGGTCCACTTGATAAACTAGATATCAAACTTCCGGATATTAAAAAATCCATCGAAGAAATACTAGCGATTAATCGGCAATTGGAAGCAATCAACACGGATATTACAACATTCAAAAACAATCTTCCGCTACTTGAAAAAATTAAAATTCCTCATGAGAAGAATATCATAAATATGGTATACACAGTTCTCTCTGGATCATTAGATTGGGAACATAAAAAGAATACAATAACTCTCACTGTGTCAAACTCGGGTATTTATCGATTAACAATAGTGTCACTGAACCAGTTTAATATATCATCATCGACTTCATATGGATACAACAATGTGATTTCAACGACTATTGACGTGGGTGAATACAAACGGTTTACAATAACAAGCACTGATCTTAATTTAAATAAGACATCATTTGTATGGTACATGGAGTTTGTAGCTGATCTGAATTAGAATTTTTAACAATTAGAAACCACTTGAGGTTTTAAAATATTATGACTCCGTCATCGCAATATCACTATGATACCGTCAAAGAGTTTTTAACGAAACTCAAAACACTCATTGATGAGTATGAAATAAAAATTAAAAAATATCGCAGGAGAATTACCGCGACTGATGTTACAGTATACTCGGTATCTGGTATAATGGCCGGTGCTGGTGTTATACTATCTTCATTAACAATGGTAGCTCCGATTGCTGTCCCAATTGCTATTTCCGCGGTGACAACATTTGCTGGAATTGCAAATGCTATTACTAAAAAATATCATCGTGTTCTCAAGAAAAACTTAACGACTATATAGTAAAATATCAAACAGTATCTAACGGTTACTCACAATTGTCCTCGTTGATGTCATCATCGATTGATGATACAATAATTACCGAAGACGAGTTCTCCGCGATGATACGTATTTATGATACTGCGATTAAAAACGCTAGCGTTTTGTCATCTATTGCAAAATTAGACATTGTAAATAATAATAATAATAATAATAATAATAATAATAATAATAATAATAATAATAATAATAATAATATCGCAAGAGATTCAACTACTGCAGCGGATAGCAGAAAATACCACTCCGCGGAAAACAAGCATGATATCAATATCGTCAACAACCCCTGAATTCAGTGTGAATTTCCCTTCCCCTGTTTCAGTAAAGGAAATCGCGTTGGCAAAATTACGAGTGTATCATAGTTGGCCTAATATTAGATCGGTTCCATTTGGTGGTCAGAGACCTAATAATTCTCTGGTGTTTGCGTTTAGGAATAAAAAAGATGACACTCCAGATTGGAACGTTGTTTCAATACCAACTGGGTCCTATCAAATTGAGCAAATTAATAATGAATTACAACGTAGAATAAAATCCATTACTAGAAGGGAATCAAAAATCGCGATAACAGTTCATGAACCAACACTATCATATGCAATTGAAATAGGCTCTCCTGGGTATGTTGTAGATATTTATAACAGTTCAATAAGAACAGTGTTAGGATGGCCCGAAGATCCACCTGGTAGAAATGCTAGCACTTCTACACCCGAGCCGGTAAAGTCTGATTATATCACTGATAAGATAGCATCCGAGAATCCAGTAGAAGGTAATAGAGATCGCAGGAGTACATCTTCTAATCTCCTTAGCAAGGCGATTCGTGAGGGGATCGCGGCTGGCGCTTTAAAGTCCATGAAGGCGCAGATAGAGAAATTGGTGAAAGAGAGGAATGAAATGATGGAGAAATTGAAGAAAGAGTTGAATGAAAAGCTTAATGAGGAGTTAGATGAACGTCGTATTACTGATAGATTCACAGCGATAAATAATGATCTCTCGTTATTGTTAGTATCTCTAAAATCTGGTTCTCACACTAAAGACGAATCCATCAGCGTGGTAGCTACATGTAATAAAATTATCGATGACGCAGAAAAATATCATTCTCGAACAATTCAAGAAATAGCAGGTGATCCTGAATTAAGTAAATTTTTTGCAGAGAAATATAAAATCCCCGTTGAAGATATTTCAACGTTTAAACTACCAGGATATAACATACCAGAACTGAACAGCGATCTCAGAGCGGCCATCGACGAGGGATTCAGAATAATCCATGACGAATGGGAAAATAAACAACCCAAACCAACTATACTGACTTACAATAATTCTCAAAATGGCGACGGTAGACATATTGCACCGAACAATGTGGACATTTCATCGGTGATCGCGCTTAATTTAACGTGTGATATAATCGAAGGAAGCCATCAAATTAATCTCGAGCAATCAAATCAAGCCTGACAAGGTTACATTCTTTATTCATTTGCGCCAACAGCTTCTCCAGGATTTTTAATTGTTGAGAATCCGACTAATCCAGTCTATATGAAATGTCAAAATGACTCGCTAACTAGAATTAATTTTACACTCACCGATCAGTCAATTAATTTAATTGATCTACGTGGTGAAGTATTATCGATTATTCTGTTTGTGAAAAGCTAACAAATATTCGGTAAAATCATTTGTATTAACACTGAAATCCTTCCAGCCGGAGGAGGGCTATGACAACAATGATAGCAATTATTGGCAGCAATTTGAGAGTGGTTATGACAACATATTTACGACAAAATCGCCAAGGCTCCATTTGTAAAATGGGGTCTTTATTTTTTTTTTTGGTTGCAATATGAGATTTCGTAGGAAGGCTCTATTGGGCATTCTGGAGCTTTAATCGATTTCGTCGAAAAAAATTGTAGGGTTCACCATCCCTGCTGATACATTTGCTTGTAAATATACGCCTCAAATTCGACATTTTAACTTAAATAAATTGATAAAACATTTGTTGCGTCATGCTTTAAATTGCAGCTCTATCTATCTATCTATCTATCTATCTATCTATCTATCTATCTATCTATCTATCTATCTATCTATCTATCTATCTATCTATCTATCTATCTATCTATCTATCTATCCATCTGTTTACATATCTATCTATCTATCTATCTATCTATCTATCTATCTATCTATCTATCTATCTATCTATCTATCCATCCATCTATCTATCTATCTATCTATCTATCTATCTATCTATCTATCTATCTATCTATCTATCTCTATCTATCTATCTATCTATCTATCTATCTATCTATCTATCTATCTATCTATCTATCTATCTATCTATCTATCTATCTATCTATCTATCTATCTATCTATCTATCTATCTATCTATCTATCTATCTATCTATCTATCTATCTATCTATCTATCTATCTATCTATCTAATTATCTATCTATCTATCTATCTATCTATCTATCTATCTATCTATCTATCTATCTATCTATCTATCTATCTATCTATCTATCTATCTATCTATCTATCTATCTATCTATCTATCTATCTATCTATCTATCTATCTATCTATCTATCTATCTATCTATCTATCTATTTATCTCTCTATCTATCTATCTACCTATGTATATATGTATGTATGTATGTATCTATCTATCTATGTATGCATGTATCTATCTATCTATCTATCTATCTATCTATCTATCTATCTATCTATCTATCTATCTATCTATCTATCTATCTATCTATCTATCTATCTATCTATCTATCTATCTATCTATCTATCTATCTATCTATCTATCTATCTATCTATCTATCTATCTATCTATCTATCTATCTATCTATCTATCTATCTATCTATCTATTTATCTCTCTATATATCTATCTACCTATGTATATATGTATGTATGTATGTATGTATGTATCTATCTATCTATGTATGCATGTATCTATCTATCTATCTATCTATCTATCTATCTATCTATCTATCTATCTATCTATCTATCTATCTATCTATCTATCTATCTATCTATCTATCTATCTATCTATCTATCTATCTATCTATCTGTCTGCCTGTCTGTTTATCTATCTATCTGTCTGCCTGTCTGTTTATCTATCTATCTATCTATCTATCTATCTATCTATCTATCTATCTATCTATCTATCTATCTATCTATCTATCTATCTATCTATCTATCTATCTATCTATCTATCTATCTATCTATTTATCTATCTATCTATCTATCTATCTATCTATCTATCTATCTATCTATCTATCTATCTATCTATCTTTCTCTCTATCCATCTATCTATCTATCTATCTATCTATCTATCTATCTATCTATCTATCTATCTATCTATCTATCTATCTATCTATCTATCTATCTATCTATCTATCTATCTATCTATCTATCTATTTATCTATCTATCTATCTATCTATCTATCTATCTATCTATCTATCTATCTATCTATCTATCTATCTATCTATCTATCTATCTATCTATCTATCTATCTATCTATCTATCTATGTAAGAAGTTTTGTAGCAACTGCACTGCTGACAGTTATTGTAATAGCTGGCTAAGGGTCTAGAATTTGTAGGAACAAGTATTCTATTTGGAATAATTAATCATGATATGGATTAGAAAAAATAATAAGGCATTCTATATTAATTACTGAATTACAGAGGAAACACCAGATTTAATTGACAACATAGCTGAGACTACCTATATTATGAATGACACGTTAGGAGAACACGGTTTGGTGACGCAGTACATTAACAATCTAGATCTAACTTATGCTGTTTCGTAGGCTGGAATCAACATTGTTGTTTTGTTGTATCGGCACTGATCTTGAACTTTAGTACTGACCATCAGTTTTACTTTGCAATTTATCTAAATAATGTTCATGATTAGGTTTGGAATGTTCACAATGAGTACAACAAATTTCACTTTGGGATCCACTTGTGATCGTCAGGAATATATTGAAGTTTGTCTAAAGCATTGCACTCTAATTCTTGACGTTATACGGTCCTAAGTATATATGCTGTTTTCAAGTGAAGTAACTCACAATTGCTGTTCATGGAATTTTAGAATAATGTCATTATTTATGATGTAGAAGTAGATATTTATTATTTTGTGTCGACACGATCGTCTTCACAGATTCGATGCAATTATTGTTTCAACAGACGGCTTTTATTTGGCAATTATAAGAGCCATGCTGACAAATATAAAGATATTTAATAATAACACACACTGCAAGAACTGAGATTGAAATTAGTTTCGATTTATTCTTTACTAACGTTTAACAGCATGGAGTTGTATAAATAGTCACATGTGTCAAGGTCTCCCCAAAGGTATTCTAATTAACGGACTGAGGGCTATGACAAACTGTACGCCTATTAAAATAAACCATTCGCAGTATTTCCGATCGTGCTGAAACCGTTGTAGCTGGTATTATTTTAGAAACGTTTGAGATACTACCTCATTGCTAATGCTAAAATAAACAAAATAAAACAAATCAAAAAGTGTACAGATAGAGTAATGATGAATTTTTGACGTTGAATCGTTTTTTTTTTCTCCTGGAAACGTTGGTTTTGAAAACTTACACCACATTTATCGTTGATGTTCAACGCACTAAATAATATGACCTCTACAATATATGACTACAGCAATTTCTTGAAGGGTTTGTCCATGCAAAGACCAACTGGAGATAGTGCATCTAACACATCAGAATGGTTTTGTTTATGTTTCAAGTCTTTATAGAGATGTTATTCAAGCCTTGGTCGCCGGGGGTAAATAAAAAAACATAAACTGTATGAAATAGTCAAAACATGGTTTAAAGACTTTGATTTAATTTTCTTCTATAAATCAGTTAGATCATCTCGGAAACATGGACATTGAATGTGTTTGAAGATTATCGACTGGTATCGACTGGACAAAGAATGTAATTTCTTTAGCTTGTATGTAATAGATTAAATCCCTACAACCAGTGACGGATCGAGATTTCTAGATGTCCAGGGCAACTTTTAGCAAAACCCCTAACAAAACTACACTGGATAATTTAATTTCGTGACGGTTCAGCTTTGCCATAGAGAACATAAAAATTTAAATAAAATGTCAATATCCTTTCCTCTCTAGTATCTACATATGTTCTGTAAAGAATTGACCAAGTTTCAAAGAGGTGATATGAAATATTATGCAATGTTCAACTACAAGAAAGCTCATAACTGCGTACCCTATCGCATATAGCCTAGATGATACTGTTTAAGTTTCTAAGATATGTGAAGTGATGTGCTTATGATTTTTAATGTAGTTTTAACAATTCTTCAGTCATACGACGTCTGCAGTGAGTTTCAAAGTGCTATAATAACTAAATATACATATCAAATATTTAACTGTCCTGCTAAAAACAATAAAGCAATCAAAATAACCGTTTATAACTTATTAACATAAGAACGAAGATGAAAGATAACATGTAACGAAGGAAAACTTGAATACATAATATATTTTATTGTGCAAATGACATATATTGATTGCCATAACGTAAAGTATTAAGCTTCATGCTGTAACAGGGGTCACATGTGGGCGAGTGGCCTAAAGCGCACACCGTTACGGATCACTGCAATGTCACCTCTTTCGGCTTGGGTTGGAGTCCTGGATTCGACCAATGTGAGTGTGTGATAATTATTGCCAGTAGCTTCTCGTGTTTCAGCGGTTCTTTCTGGGTTTTTTCCCGGATTTTTCATCCATCATTAATACTGGCAGCCATGTACAGCCTATCTGGTACACCCTACAACAACAACAACAACAACAACAACATCATGTTGCAATAGTTTCAATAACTATGATAGTGCTAGCAATTGAGCTAACAATGTGAAGAAAATCCAGGACAACATAATAATAAATGATGTATCAAGGAACCATTAAGTAACGCGTGGTAGAAAAGTCTGAAGCCCATTTACTTTAAAACTACAGCCATGTTCTAAATTAGCTACATATGCACAATTTTGTCTTACATCATTATAAATAATTTCTCAAATGGCCATAACATCATTTTACCTTTTAGTTAAAAAAGAGTACATATGCATTTCAAGGTGTCATTAATTTCAGGTATAGGTTGTGGTCTATGGCGAAATAAAATTTCGTCTAATTTGATCCAAATAAATAAATGACGAATATAATTAGAGGAATTACTATAACATTACACACATATATGTTTTTAAATTTGTTAAGCACATCCACCACTTTGTAACCATTCACAAATCTCTTAATTACGACCATATTTATTTGTTAGTTCTTGTCTTGCTATCAATTTCTGAGAGGACGCTAATGAGTATATTTTCCAGTGTATGTTAAAACATTAAAAAGAATATACATATAAAACATATAAAGATGGAAAACATTTATGTGGGTTCTAGAACCAAAATGTAATGCACCAAGTGTTCATGCAGTTGCATTATCACAAGAAACGTCTGCTTGATATTATTAATGGCTTTGATAACAAAATTGATAATGATAAGAAACGTGTAAACGAAAGGTATAAATCCGGTAATGCTTATGAAATGCTTGAACCAATCTAACTTAAAACGGTTTAAACTGCAATAATACAAGAAACATATTATACTTCAAGATAGTGGTATACGTGATTACAAACGGAATTAATCACTATAAAAGGATGTTTTCAATATTTTTGCAATCTGACACACACGCACACGCACACGCACACACACATCGAACAAATGCAATTATGTAAAAGCAATGCGTTAATATGTTTGATTTAAATGAAAAAAATACGAGGATGGAAAGGCTACCTAAGCTTCATATGTTTCTAAATCGATACAATGATGTCTGAAGTTCGTAAATTTACAAATAGTTATAGTCTATTAGCGTCATTTTAAACTTTTGGTGTATCTTGTACCTGATTTTTGAAGGTAACATTGTAGCGCATATAAAAATGCTTATCGTGCCATGCTGCAATCAGACATGACATGAACAAGTCGAAATCCTATACACATCTCTATTAGTTGTTGCGCGTAACTCAAGTCAAGAAATGAAAGATATAGAGATGCAGCTTGATTTCATGCATATTCATTTGCCGTGGATAAAATAGATATAGCAAGTTATGAATAAATTCCAATTTATTAAAGCAAACGCTATGTTTGCAAGTTGAATGAAGAGACATATTTTAAATTAGTAAACATTTGTCACATATTATATATAAACAAACATGTTACATTTTAAATTAACAAACATGTCAAACTTAATTAACAAACATAATATTTTAAATTAATAAACATGTCATATTTTAAATTAAACAAACATGTCATATTTTAAATTAATAAAAATGTCGAATTTTAAGTTAATAAACACATATCTCATTTTAAATTAACAAACATATCACACTTTAAAATAATAAACATGTCACATTTTAAATTAATAAACATATATTACATTTTAAATTAGCAGAATCATATTTAAAATTAATAACATGTCAAATTTCAAATTAATTAACATATGTCACATTTAAAATTTTAAAAAATGTCTCATTTGTAATAAATACAAATGTCACATCTAAAATTAATAAACGTATGCAACATTTTAAATTAAGATACATGTCACATTATACATTAATCAACAAATGTCACTTTTAAATTAATACACATATGACACATTTTAAATTAATAAACATCGGTAATATTTGCAAAATTAAATATTTTTGTAACAGTTATTACAAAAATCCACGTGGAGATGTAGAAAGTATACCAAATATTGATGAAAAAATATATAAAGAACAGGTTAGGAAAATGATATGTATGCAATTTCTGGCATTTTCCTGATTATAATCCATGTTACGGAGATTGGTATAAGAAATAGCATGGTAAATAATGTGAACGCCAAAGCATATAATAAAAAACACTAGCACAAGGACGTTCAGATCGAACATATTTCTGAGATCATGCAATTGATCATGTGCCTATATCTTGTTATATCGTAGAAAAATGCACTTTGACAAATATTTAATCACGTAGCGACATTAGCAAATATGAATAATAGATGATGAAACATTTTGCAATATTCATTTGATCAAGAAAATGGTGGCCCTTTAACAGATCCACAAACTCTGATTTATTTCATGTTTGCGTAGTTGTCGCATTAGTTAATTCTAATAATGCAGAGATTCAGTTTGTGCTACACACTACTGTAGTTATACAGTTCTAATAATACGTAGATTCAGTTGGTTTTACAGACCATTGTGTAACTGTTTCTATAATTACTGATAACTAAGTTGTTTAATTTTTCATTGTTTTCTCTGGTGATTATGCAGCATTTTCTTTGCTTTATGCCCTGTTCTAGGCTGAAGAAGCCATCATCAGTTAGACCATTTCTAATTATATTCTTGTCATGTATATAACTACGTAGTTTAATATTCAAATCCTTCGGAACATCGTGCTCTCCATTAATACTTTAGTTCCATCAATATAGACAACTATACGATGTATTTGTGAGTTTGATTGTTCCATTATTGTTCTCTCCCATGATGCCAGTCCATATTTTATAAAAGAAATTCAAACAACTAAATGTTATGCTGAAGGCAAATGATTGTGCGGGATAGTTGTTTTTAAATGTGTCAAATTTGTTTAGTTAAATTTGACCTCTTTAATGTGCTTCAGATGATGTTCTTCTTGTATTCGTTATTGTCCTAAATATATTTTTTCTATGTTTGTTTTCAATAGTTCATTATATTTTTATCTGGTATCATTGATACTTTTACTGACTGCATTCATTGTAATGTTTGATACTAAAAATGATTGATTTAGGTCTCTTTTTCTCGACATCACACTCTTTTAAATGAATGATATCATATCTAACTATTTCGCAATTAATTAACGTAGTAGTTCAAATTACTTTGGGCGTTAATAGCTTTGTCAATAAATGTTGCAACAAACGCACAGAAAATCAAACGAACAACTACCATTACTGCAAAATCTGATTTAGAATATGTTAAACACGTAATCGGAAACTGTAGGCAAGATAAAATCCATTCAGATGAAAACATTTGTAGTGCTTTGTATTTCTCTTTATCGTTTCGATGTTCTATCTTTCCAAAAGAATCATTTTCAGTCATTTTAGTTTCATTTAACTCATCGATAAAACGGATTTAATGTTTTTAGATTATGCATGCTGTGTAAATATAGCACGATTCAAACCTATCATAAATATGGACAAGAATGCAGAAATAATTTACGTGGTTAGCTCAAATGATTGAATGTGGTTAATTAGTTTATTACTAGACTGCGAAACGCTGCCAAGCGTTTATGGCTTGGTAAGCAGCCACTTTTGTCAAAAAGAACTATGCTAGCAATTGCCACCAAAGTAATGAATGCAAAAACAACATATCATTTATTGATATGCATATACATTAGGCATTCGTTAAAGTGAATGGCTTTGCAAATAACTTGAAGTTGTTTTTTTATTGTTTTTTCCATTCCAAATAGTCTTCATAGTGGATAGTGTTTGTGGTAGAGCCAATATATCAATGAATAGTTTTTAACTAGTACTGAATGCAAAAACAGATCATCCGACCTGAATAATTGAATCATAAAAAGTACGTAAATCATGTAATGAGCCGTTCACTGTTGTAACACTGCTAATTAAAACGACTGAAATGTGTTTAACTGTCTTTAAAGCATCCGAGCGGACGCTCTAACCACTAGGCCACCAGAGTGGTTCTACATACTATGAAAGGTATGTATAATTTTTCGTACTTCCATATAATATTAATGGTCTTGGCACATCAACCGATTTCGGTTAATATTTTGGTCGCTTTAGTAAATTAAGGATTTATCGAAGTGCACGCAATGAACATTCATTCCAGGGAAATTCATTCATTACTACAACAAAACATAAATAAGTCTTTATAAATATATATATATATATATATATATATATATATATATATATATATATATATATATATATATATATATATATATATATATATATATATGCTTAAAGATGTTTCATTGTCCCGATGCTTACAGAAACATTTTGGGGTTCTCTTTTTCAGTCATATGATGGAGTCTTTTGTTATATCAGTGAGCAGTATTATGAATTTTTTTTTATCTCCCTTGTTTTATACGTAACGCACAGTTGCAAGCTGTATGCGTTTCCTAATACATTATAATTTTTACACAATCGCAACAGTCTAGAAACTAGTCATCTTTTATGCTGCTTGATACATCTATGTGTTTGTTGTTTTGTCTGCTGAGGATAGATGTATTTTTGGTATATCGTCTTTTGAGGAGAGGAGCGTCTCTGATATATCACTATTTCAGTGGCATTATATTTTAAAACTGTTCCAACTGTTTAACGATTTATCATATTCTTTTCATTGAATGATTGCAATACACACTGTTATGACGTCTGTTTTGAAACAATATCACATCATACATACCACATTTCATGTCTAATTAAGATAAATTTTGCTCGCAAAACGTGCAATATATAGCTTTTCGTTTCACGTTCTATAATTCGTACAGACTGCTTCCTGATATTAAATGACTACTCAGTAAGGTTATGCATGCAGCCATTTTGAAACAGCGTTTTACCTTTTGAAAGTATGTATCAATTTGATCGTTTCCAATTTATATCTTAACATCTGACGGATCCATACATTTTATATGTATTTTTCCATTTCTGATTGGACTTAAGTCATGCTTATCGGCTAACCAAGGTTGTATGTCTATCTCTGAATTAGTTTTGATATAATGTTAACCCGATTTGTTTTTTCATTTCAAGAGAAATATTATCACATTGGAGTATATACGATTAAACCAGTCAATAATCGATGCTTTTATTTTTAAGCATGCGTAAACCATTCGATATTTTCCTTTTGATGATAATTATTACATTATTCATGTACAAAGTCTAAACCTGCATCGTTCTGCGTCAATTGATGTAATCTATTTTTAAATATATTTGCATGTCAGCTATGTTTTCCTGATAAGATCATCTTCCTGAGAAATAAAATTTTATTCTAGCTTACATGTGCAATACGAATTTCAAGCGTGTATTTAACAATTCTTTTACGAAAGGAATATTTTGGTCTATCGCCTTAAGTTTGCTTGAACGATTGATTCATATTTCTGCAAGCGGGCTGTTTTGTCTTTGTTGTTGTGTCTGCTTCATTCTTGTACATGACTGATGGTAGAATAGAAAATGGTATACCTTTCGTTTATCAGAATTTTTTAAAATTGTTTACTAGTATTTGAAGTCTTGTTGTAACCATTTTATAATGTTCTGAAAAAGACCACTGAACCCACGTCCTAAGACTTGTATTGTGTCTTAAGTCACTAAATAAGGCCGTTTTCATCCAAATTATTCATTACTACTTTCAGTTTGGTCGATGGAATTATTGATGTGTTCCGACATAATCTGAAAGAAAAAAAAATATTTAAAAAGTATTATTTTTAATTACAAAGTATTCTTCTATATTTTGGGCAAGATCATAATTTTGCAAATATTGTGAATTATTTAAAATACATTCTGTTACATTTTGTTATGTCCATACCTTTTGCACATAGGCTCATTCAAGACTGTTCGTGCATGAGACGATTCATTATTGAAATTGTTTCGGAACACTCTATACATATTGACGTTAGAACGTTCTGTTTTTTTTTTTTTTGATTTATATCACAATACTGAAAGTTCTTCTCACTTTTTAATTCTGTGACACAGAAAAAGATAATTTATTTTATAACTTTAATAAACTTCCACATTTTGCGTCTTTCTTTTGCTAAGTGGAAGATCAAAGAGTCTTAACACAGACATACTTTAAGTTGCGTTAATAACATACTGTATTATGAACAAGCCAGCTTGACGTCCATTGACAAATGTTACTGTCTAGTAATTTGCAAAGTATTTGTATTTACTTCAAAGGCATAGATTTAAGATTTGTGCCAAATTTGACTATTCGTTCGTTACAATCTAAAATGGCTTTTCTATAGAATGAATTGCATGTAATGCGTTTAATCGAACTTTCGTTTCTAAAACTTATATAAACTTACATATATGCCTGCTTATATAAAATGTTCACGAAATAAAATATGTATAATGCCATCGTTAAAGACAGTCTGGTACAACATTAATTCAAAACTTTCAGCGCTAAAATTCTAAATATGTCAAAAAGTATGACCCTGCTTAGATGACAAATGATACATAATTAATTATTTTATTTAAAGGTCCAGCTATGAATGTGGTAATTCCTCAGTAGTTCTGCTAAAATCCTTTAGACATGGATATCCTGTCATTCTGATTCAAATTGCAGTCTAACGATACAGACTTTGCCAGAAATAAACATTGTATGCACTGACATATCTGGGTTTTTATTTAACTTTCTAACCAACCTAGATATGTACCTAAACTTTGATTCGTTGTTTTAAAATGAGGAGTGACCTATACTGCTGCTCATAGCAGGATCATCTGATATGAGTGTAAAAAATGAAATAGTGCCGTTTCATTTTCAGTTGATTAAAATGAAGATAGCTGAGACCTTTTTATTAATTTGCAAACCCCATCCATATAACAATACAAATATAGTAGCTTATCTCTTTGTTAAATGATCTTTACAGTTAACCAGTGTTACAGCCAATGTGCTGTTAATCATGGAAAGACTCTATTCCTGGCTGTATAATCAAACTTCACAACCATACTTTGATAACCTGCAATGGGTTGTCTATTCAACTGAAATTATTTTCATTTTAAAGGCCTATGTACTATGGCAGCATTAACAGAAAGCCATCTAAATAAAAGGTCGTAACTGTATTTTAAATCTATATCATTTAATGAAATATTCATGGGTAGTCCAACGCGAATCAAATTTGCACATATTTCTCAGTTTGAAATGATCTGGATATTATAAAGTCAATTAAAGTTTAAACGGAATATATGTCTGCATAACAGAAACTGGTGGCATAAATATGGTGGTGTAATTCATGTCAAAAGATAGACCGATTGAAAACTATTAGATTTCCCCTGCGAAACAAAGAGTTTCAATACTGACCGTAAATATCACAAGTGTCAAAAAATTATGCTAAGCATATTTGCTATCATAAACACTGACAGCAATTATCCGCTAGCAAAACAGCAAAATGACGTTACGACACTATGGTCTTTAAAGTAACAAAAAGAGTGTATATAATAAGTTTTGTATAATATATTTCCATAAAAAACAAAGTGAACATATTTCGTTTTTTTTTTTTTAAAAAAAACCTACAGTATTGTGAGTTAACTCCAGAAAAGTTTCTAAAGTCCGAAAGAAAGAAGTTCCAAACGAATTTCAGTGTAATTTCAACTAAATTTCAATATTGAATATGTTGATGGATCGGTAGTTTGACCTGAAATGTGGTGATTTGTTTATAGTTTTGGTTCTTCACGAGAATATAAGAATATAATCCATCCTATCTTTGTCCGAATTCGCTTTAATTGAAAAAATATTTTAAGCCCTTTGTAATTCCAGTGAAAAATAATTTGAACAAATAAATAAATGTAACCAAGTTAGAACCTGAACACACACACACTCACACACTCACACAAACACACACACACACACACACACACATATATATATATATATATATATATATATATATATATATATATATATATATATATATATATATATATATATATATATATATATATATAAAATCAATTTAATTTTGGTTATTGTTTTTTTTAACTAATATAATTGATATAATTTGTTCTTTCTCTTTTCAAATCAGGGCATAAGGGGACCAAGCGAATAATTGTTATGCTTGCCTTTAAGAAAAAACTTAAATGATATAAAATTGCGACAACCGATAAGCAGCAGAGAGGGTGAACATACAACTTTCCTTGAAACGTATTTTTTTGTTTAAATAAAGGTTCCTGCAGGAGCTGAGAAAATAAAACGTCAACAACGCTAGACCAAAGTATCTTTCCAAACGATTATGTATTTAAACGTATAATAAAATCTTTGGTTAGCTTAGTATTTTTATGATTTTGTCAGGCGATTTTGTTTACTAGTAAAGCGACTCAATTGTTGTCCTTCACCCTCTCTGCTGCTATGAATGAAACAGCCATTATAAATATTATCAATAATGAGTATTGGAGAACCCCACTCAGCTAAATTAGCTCGAGAACGACTAGAGGCAATTAACAAAAATATCTATCTGTTCGTGATTCTGTTAAGGAACAACTACAATCGCGTCAGGAATCTCAAGTTGAATTTGTGTAGCCTGTCAAAATCAAATCTAGATGCGGCAGTCTCAATAGCGGATAATTTCTGCATATTATAATTAAGGCAAATATGTATCAAAATTGAAGTATTAATCATTTAAATATGATTCAACCAAATCACAATTGCCGCTGGCTTAAGATTGGTCACACATCTCCGTGTAACAAAAATGTGTAAACGACTTCAGCAGTTATCCCATGCGATGCGTTTGAAACGGAAGACGCGGACCTACACAGTATATACGATGTGGTGTTGGTGTGCGAGGAAAGACTCACCTTTGTGCACAATGTGGTGGTAAAAGATACAGGGTGTTAAAAAGATATTACAATAAAAAATATAACTCTGAATCTATTATAAAACACGAAAAAGGTTATCTAGCTAGATTTTTAAAACAATGATTAAAACAAATAGTACAAAGTACATAAATGGAGCAAAATGAGTTTGTACCTCATCCAATCATAACCATTTATGAAGCGAATCGTAATGGTATCATTAGGAATTGCAGATTGAAAAAAACAGTAGGTAGTGTAAACAATGCTGGTTATCTTATGTTTAGTACAAAAAGAAATACAAATTATTTATCACATAGATTTATCGTCGAATGTTTCTTGGGACCGATCAAAGACGGGTCTGTGGTGGACCACATCAACAACAATATACTTGACAACTCACTTCAAAATTTACGTATTATCACGCAAAGTGAAAACTGCAAATTTGAAAAAACTGGCGGCGTATGATTCGCAAAAGCTATTAAGTCCATGGATAAAGAATCTGGAGAAGAAATTATGTTTAGGTCAATTTATTGCGCTAGTAAATATTTTAACATAGTGCCCCCTCAGTGAAACGTTCAGCTGATGTTATTAATAGATCTACTTATTCCTTAAAATATGGACATAATATCATTTTCAGGTACTTAGATAATTAAGCGAGACCTAGGCAAGGATAAAACTTTTCAGTATTGTAGTTATTGTTATTATTTAGTTTGCAATCTGCACATATCATTTAGGAAATATTATAAGATGGTTCTCCACAAAGATACATAAACTGCATTCGATATCATGAAACGATTCGCTACTTAATCAGATTTAATTAATTTTTATTTTGTTCGATTTTTATCAAATCTGTTTTTTTTTACGCTATTTTTCAGGCACTTTAGTCGATTTTATCATTATGTTTTGTTGAGTTGACGCGTATTTGTTAGGTAAAAGCCCCAGGTGTGTTAACTTAAGTTTTAAATTTGTTTGTCAAATACTAGTTATTTTGCTAGTATTGTGTAGATTTTATGATCATTTTGCTATGGAATTATGATAAAAAACCCCGAAAAAGTCAGTATTTGACAAAAAATTCAAAATCTAATGCTAATTTCCGTTAACACCCCTGAGGTTTACAACCAACAAAACAAGCAAACTTAACAAAAGTCTTTATTCGCACACTTATAATCAGATATATCATAATTCTTTGATGGAGAAAAACTTTATACACATATGATTGATAACATAGTAAGGTTTTACAAACCTACCAGTAGTCTTTTTAATGCTAATTCGGCAACTCATTCTCTACTGATACAATACTACTTTGCCCATTGTTTATGTAAAATCCGAGTACTGCATGTTTTGTTTTTAAATAACATCCGCGTGCAGGAGTTACAGAGTTCATAGTCAATGATCATTGGCTCTCTAAGCAAAGCACGTAAATTATTGATTTACAAGGCACCTTGCCAATTTCTTAGTAGGCTGACTGTTGTAATTAAATCCGTTATATCGATTTTATCGTAGTCATTCACAGACAGCAAGTTTAGAATATAGCATACTTAATGACAATAAATACAAAATACGTGAAATATATACATATATCCGATTCTATAAACAGAGAGACTTAATAGTAGAAGCAGGCAATAGCGTATATGTCTGTCTGTTTGGAATCCTATACTACATTGACTTAGATAAGTGACAGCAAAAATGCATAGCTAATTGCATGTGTAAAGTTATTTTTTCTTGATTAAATCAAACGGCTCCGATTCAGTATTATTTTGTGTTATGCAGAATTATATATATTTTCGGGAAACTGTAAAAATAAAATATCAGAAACTGTGATTGTTGTTACTTTTGGTCTAGGTCAGTATATATTAACTAATTTTCCTTAAACATACAAGTGAGTCCTTAGCTCGATTGGTAACATGGAAAGGCTGTGGTAATTGCGATTGGCGTTCAAATCCTATGAAAGGCAAAAGAAAAAATACTGTCTATGGGAAAGGCGATAGTAGGCCAAAAATATATTTTATTGGGGCGGAGACCCACATCTTCATGTGCGCATATCTACCCACCACGTCAATTGGTGGTGGATGGACTTTTGGTCGATCACCCTCGGATTTGATATTGGGGGTGGGTACGCAAATGTGAAGATGGCATTCGTTTATATCATCATCATCATCATCATCATCATCATCATCATCATCATTATATGTTATGTGTTTATGCCGTATTGTGCCGTCCAAAATATGTAGCGGGAACTGATACAAGATCGTGACCGTGTGACCTACTACAGGGTACCCAAAAAGGCATCGTTCCTAAAGACATAATTGTAAAACCAAAACCTAATTTGGTTCAGTCACAAAGACCAAGAGGCTTTGAGTTTCCAAAGATTCGGTTTCGGATATTTAGGAACTCTTGCAAGGCATATATAATTGGTCGCTAAGACCTAGACGTGCGCAAACAAAATCCTCTGAACCTCTAAAGTTTCGGTTTCGGATATTAAGGGGTCTCTGTGGGGATACAACTGTACAAGAACCTCATTAGGTTAATTTGATCAACTTGGAACGGTAGATCGAGTGTCAGATTGCGCTACATATTTTGCTAATTTTTATGTTAATTATATATATATATATATATATATATATATATATATATATATATATATATATATATATATATATATATATATATATATATAATGAATACTGAAAATAAAAATGTTATTGTTTCTGATATTAAAAAACTACAACAAAACGGTATCAATATTATTCTTAATGCTGAAAAGATTCTATGTGCTTTTGACTCATTACAACAATTGAAAATTCAAAACAGATGTACGCTTTTATCAGACTACAAATTTTTAAAGGAAATGCAAAGTGGAATGTTAAAGTCACTAGCAACAGTCACTGATAATCAGGTGAAATTATTTGTACCTTTCTCAAACGCTATTAACAAAATCAAGTTAGAATTATCTCATGAATACGAAAATAGAAAGATTATATAATATCGAATAAGAGTTAAGGGAACATTGTGAAAAGGTGTAAAGTGAAAGTGAATGTGAAAGTGATAATGAGGGGCCATTAACTGTTATAATTGCAAAACAAAAACCATGGGAAAACTAATGCATATTTATACCTAAGTAAAAAAAATAATATATATATATATATATATATATATATATATATATATATATATATATATATATATATATATATATATATATATATATATATATTGTAACTGTGTTGTATACGGAATAACCATTATGTATCAGGTACTATGGACAAGTAGTAAAGATATTTTTTTTTGTTTTGCGTTGTGACATAAAACGTATTAGGATCTCACATACAGATTTATATCTATAATTTCATTTCTTGTGTCCAAGATGTGACTATTTTGGTCTCTAAGTTTGAAGTGTATTCTTGATAATAACGGATTATGAACACGCATGTATACGGGGTTTATAGGTTCTGATACAATCAACCATCCAGGTCGGATCGCGCGGTGAGAATGTGTTTAATATGTATCCTTGCTGAGCCTGACTAGACTTTGAAAGATCTATTTGAAAACTACCATCCACAAGGTCGCAAACGAGATTGACAGCGATTGCTGTTGTTATGTTTACAATGCCTGACGATATATGTCTGCCGGCACCGAACGGGTTGTTGTTATGTTTTAGTATAGACGGTGGTGGGGTTAATTTTCTCCACGATTGAATTACTCCCGGATAATATTCTTCAATAAGATCATTTAATGATTTCTTCATTCCAGCGTTATTTAGAACTGGCATAATGAGTGTTTGTAAGACTTTTTCTTTTATTTTATAATGATCAAGAAATAATTGTTTATAATTTGGACGTTTGTAACCATACATAAGATCAGTTGCAGAGTTTATAATACTTTGATTGGCGATGTATAAATAGAGTAAGATCCCATTTAAGTGTTTTATTAACTCGATTATTTGCTGCTTTATATTATTAGCATAATGCTGTGATAATGATGTAAGTAAATTTCTTAAATCAATAAATGATTTATCGTATTCAGGTTTGAGAGCATCTAAAAACTTTTTAAATAATTCTTTATCAACTATGTGTTAGTATGTTGAGTCTTGGGATCTTTGATAAAATCAAATGCTGATCTACCCATCTTAGGGATTCTTTTACCATCAATATCGGTAAAGTAATGGTGATCGTTTGGATCAAGATTTAATCCTATATAATTCTATGGATTTTTGTTCGATTTTCTGGATCTTTAATGAATTTTTTTTCTTCAATCGTTTTAAACTCTTTTTAGTTGGTTCTGGTCTTCCTTGATAAGTAGGTGCAACATCAGACCATCCTAACACTGATCTGATTGAACTCTGATATGTATCTACGAGGTAATCAGGGGAATTTACTTCAATTACCGCTGATAGTGTTGGATCGTAAACAGTGATAGTTATCTTTGACTCTTTCCCGGTTATAGATTTTATTCTGCGTTGGAACTCGTCATTAATCTCCTCTATTTGATAACTGCCTGTTGAAATTCCAACAACTTGCCAATCATGTGTTCCATCCGGTTTATTCTTATATGCAAATACTAGTGAATTATTTGCTTATAATCCACCGAATGGTTTTGATCTGATATTTAGCCAGCTAATATAAACGCGCAGTTGAGACAATACAATTTCTTTTGCTGTAATTGCAGTTGGAAAGTTAACGCTAAATTCAGGACTGGTCGAACTTACTGATATCACAGTAGTTTTTGAAGGAGATGTATTAGTGGCGATCTGTTGCAATAATTTCCTTGACGATGTCAAGGACTCAGCCATTATTTTTATCTTTATTATTTAATTCTCAGTCTTTCCACTATTGTCATTAGAGAATGCATTATTTTCTGTTACAAATGGGTCATCTTAGGTTTTCATTATCGTAACGAACTCCTCATCAGATATTTTACTATCACTAAGGTACAAAGAAAGATGCGAGCATAATTTAGTATAGGCGGTTGTTGCTGTGTGTAATTTCATCATGTACTCGCTTAATTTATCGTTCTGCATGTATATATTTTCTTAGCAATAATACTGAGAATACCTGCTCATGTTGTTGTAGAAACGACGATCGTTAAAACCGCAGGAGCAGTCGTAGTTAATGTTGATAATAATAATCCGGTTCCAGCAACAACGGCAGAAACCAGGTAAACTACTAGATCAATAACAACCATGCGTCTGCGATATTTTTTTACTTTCAACATGTATTCGTCGATCACATTTTTTAGTTCAGTCTGACACTTACACGCCTGATTATATCTGTGATGTTGATCGTCAATGAGTGACTCTGTCATCGGATTCATTATACTTATGACGTTGACATTTAATTAAGTTATTAAAATGGGAGCTTTTGTTACAAATTTCAGACACCACCAGTAATTAGCGGAGGACAAACTTCTTTCCAACGATTCCAAAGTGAACGTTTCTTCAGAATCTTTATCCAACATCACAGATACGGATCTAGACAATTTATTAGCTAAAGAAGATGTATGTTAAATTCTACAATACTAAACACAGACAACCTATATATACCAGCGACCTCCGCGGTGTGTTTGATGGTTTTATTTCGTTGTGTCCATGTAGCTGCGCCTGATCCGACGATGTACACGATGTTATTGATCTGTTTGTGAGGAATTTTAATCAGGTTCGTTTTCTGAACAATATCCGGAATTCCACTAATAATGCCGTTGAGTTTTGTGTTAATATCAGTAAGTTTTATGTCAACATTTGGTGGACTTCCAAAAAATTCGTTATTAGTTTTGTTTATATTTCTACGAAAATTAGAAACATTTGTATGTGATTAGAAAAATCAGTTTTAAATAGTTTGATCGATCTTATTTACTGGATACTGTCCTGGTCTTAGTCGATCATGGTTATCGAGTCTGATATCGAGACGAGTTCCAGGACCACAGTAATTATATCCAGGAAGCTGTTTCTCACCAACGTACTTAGACCATGGTAATCCAGGTAATTTTCCTAAAGAAGCAGCAATATCCCCAAATATCTTTGTTGTCCCTGAGATAAATTTATATTTTTGTGTACCACATTTTACACATTTATCTGTTAATGCATGTCGTTTATTTTTCTTTATTATTGTTGTTAATCCAGTGGTAGGTGTAGATGATCTACATCGCAAATAATATAGACTCATGTTATTAATAATATGGATACAATAATTGAATTTTCGGCTACACAGAAAACAGGAAGCAGTGAAGCACCATCCAGCATTACCAAATTCGATAAGAATGTTTATAATAGGTCCATCTGGATCAGGTAAAACACAATTATTGTTAAATTTATTAATGATTTGGTTGAGATGGAACTTTCTATATTTAATAGCACCGTGTAAAGATGATTAGCATTGTTACGAAGTACATAATGATTTTAACGAGAAAGCAAAATCAGTTAATAAAGACGGTGATGATATTATCGACTTTATCACAGATATAGATGAAGCCCAGTCTGTAGATGACTTAGATGGATTCATTAATAATCTCGTAGTATATGATGATGTGATGCTGGACAAACAATCTAATCCATGTAGAATATTTTCTCGAGGTAGACACAAAAACACAGATGTGATTTATGTTACTCAAAGACATACACAAATACCTAAGGTGATCAGAGATAACTGTAATATTTTGGTTGTGTTTAATGGAGTAGGTAATTATACTCTGCATAATATTTATTATATTTGGTGTTTACGGGACGTGGATATGAATAAATTTCAAAATTTCTTTTCTAAAGCACAATCTGTTCCGTTTGGATTTATAACGATAAATCTACATGATCCAAGATCAATATATCGTGTAGGTCTAGATAAAATCTTTTGTTAAACTCCCCTGTCAGAGTCAGGAGCAGCAGAGAGGGTGAAGGACAACAATTGAGTAACTTTACTCGTAAACAAAATCGCCTGACAAAATCATAAAAATACGTCAACAAAACTAAACTAACCAAAGATTTTATTATACGATTAAATACATAATCGTGTGGAAAGAGACTTTGGTTTAGCGTTGTTGACGTTTTATTTTCTCAGCCCCTGCAGGAACGTTTATTTTTTGTTTAGAAAAACGTTTCAGGCAAAGTTGTCTGTTCACCCTCTCTACTGCTCGATACTATACAGATCTGAGTTATTAACGGTCATCTAATTTTGTTTTAAATGGCTTCTCACCCTTCAGTAATATTACAATTATTTAACGTTACGACGTGACATCGTATTCAAACATCTATTGCTTTCAAAAGCGTTTCAACAATGAGTTATATGTTTTATACATATGAGACTTTCACAAATAAAGATAATAAAACTTGCATGCGAAGGTGACTCGTGTTGTATGAATACGTTTTAGTGGTCTAGCCTACTAAATATAATAAGATACTAAATTATACGTCTGTCACATATAATATAATACCTTTTAAGCATTTTGTGCGAGATTTCACAAATGATTAAATGTTGACATATCCAATACAAATTCGCCACGTGAAGGACGGTAGAATCAGCCGTCAACTGTCAAATAAACTGCAATTTTGCTTACTAGGCTTCAGATTTAAAGAAGAAAGTCCATTAGTTTTTCGTTGGAATGTTTTTGTCTTCTGAAAAGTCAAGTAAAGGTCGTAGGCATGTTCTGTAGTAAGTAGTTGCATTCATTCTTGAATCTGTATAAATTTCAAGGAGCAGCAAATGAACCTATTATTCAGACATATTTTAAGTACAATTTTATTGTTCCACATATAAAAAACTAAAACCATGTCTCCTGTCTGCCTGTCTGTCTGTCCGTTCGTCCGTCCACCCATCCACCCATCCTGCCACCGATGTATGTATGTATGTAGGTATGCATGTATGTATGTATGTATGTATGTATGTATGTATGTATGTATGTATGTATGTATGTATGTATGTATGTATGTATGTATGTATGTATGTATGTATGTATGTATGTATGTATGTATGTATGTATGTATGTATGTATGTATGTATGTATGTATGTATGTATGTATGTATGTATGTATGTATGTATGTATGTATGTATGTATGTATCTGTCTTCCTTTACCTTTATACACAGTCTTTACAAACACTTTATTTTACAATATTTCGTCATTTGTAGAATTCAAGAAAAAACCTACACTATGCAATTAAACTTTCTATTTTCTGCAAAGTGTTATATCACGACGGTAAGATAATTGTTAAATCTAATTTTAAGAATGCATAAATAACAATGACATTATGCATGTTACTTTTAAGCATACAGTGAGGATACTTTTATGTAGAAGGAATTCTCCCCACCACTATTCTCTCCAGGTCTGTCTGTTTGTCAGTATCTCTTTCCATCTCTCTCTCATTGACTAACATAGAGATTGCATGTGCGTCAACCTGACTTTTATGACAAGAAATCAGATTCCATTTCAAGTAAATTACATTTTTGTCAAAACTGCATTTCATTTTCTCGTAAACTACATTTTTGTCCAAACTGCATTTAATTATTCTCTTTCACGTAAACTACATTTTTGTCCAAACAACATTTAATTTTTCTCTTTCACGTAAACTACATTTTTGTCCAAACTGCATTTAATTATTCAATCATATACTCGGAATATAAGTCATCACCGGGAAACCATATTAATCATTGTTCTTTTTGAGGTCTCATCCATGATTCATGAACAACAATACACTGGCAACAATCATAATGCACACTGAATTTTCACACTTTTGCCACCACCACGACAGCATGCATTTCTTGCATCATTTAGTTTACAAATCAGCTTGTATTTATTTACTGTTATGCATATCTACAACTTGTCCTTACGTTTTTTACATATGAGTTTAAAATAGGTGTTCACAAGGTTTAAAACTAATCTTAATAAGAAAACTATGGACAAGTTTGGAGATACTTTTTCACCGGATGGTTTAATTATGTTAGGTTGCAACGTAAAGTATTGTAAAATATTCGCGAGGAACGTATTGAGACTCGAAAAACAAAATATTGCGAAATCAAATCTTAAAGATGCATATAAGAACGAAGAGGGTGTCAATTATTTCATTTAAAAAACAGTCTTGCAAATATATTAAATGTTGTTTTAGATGCAATGCGAGTGGATTAATTGATTTAGATTATTCAATGGAATAACAAAATGCTAATTTACCGGACTAAAATATTATTCTGTACTTACTCTAATATGTTTTGTCAGAGTCATTGAGAAATTAAAAGCTGTTTTCAACTCAATATAATTTATTATATTGGTATATTAGCACAATCGATAATCCGGAATCATTCGGAATACAATTTTTTGGACATGAGATAATACTTTTTACGAATGGTTTGGATACTTTTAATTTGCAACACTATATGATACTTTTAAATTTATAATTTGTATTTTAAATAATAAAACTGTTTCTTACATTTTATAAAACTTGTTGGTTTTGTTTCTTTCTGTTAGTTTAGGATCACATAATCAGACATTCCATCATATCGAACACACTTAGTTTCGTTCTGTGATCAGTTGATTCAGCCAATGCGCGTAAACGCAGGGATCTCGCCACTTGAGGTCCAATATTGGTCAATACTCAGTTAATATCCTATATTAGCTTAAAGTTTGTACACCTTGTATATGATAATTGCAGTTCAATATTATATATATATATATATATATATATATATATATATATATATATATATATATATATATATATATTCTAAGATATCAGTTATAATGAATCTCATTGAACCGAAAATGCCGACGAATTCTTTTTTGCAGAATTTATTTTTCTGATTAGATGCGAACGTGGAAATTTTCATTAGCCAACTTTGTTCATACTATAACTATGAAGTGTTTTGCTCAAGAGACATTGGAGAATATGGCCACTTTATGAAAAAAATAATTTTTACAAGTAATATTGATAGTATATGTTGATGGACAGAGAAGTCGGATGATGTGTAACCCGTAAAAGGCACTCAACCCTATGACAAGCGTTTTTAGTATGATAACCTTTAGGAGTAAATAAATATTTAAGATAAGAATGTGAAGAAATGATAACATTCAACATGACAGAAAGGTGTTGTTCCAAATAATACAATACATACATCGGGTCAAATATGCATTTAATCTGGAAATACTCGATCCAGCAACACATTTAGCCAAGCGTTATCGAGTAGTTTGCATCCAGTAATCACATGTCAGATGATTACCCTACACCTGCAATTTTTTTTCTTCTTCGGTATACAATATTGTAACCATGGTAGGTGGAAACATTATAAACATGTGATTAAAATTAATTTTCATGTTTAGTCTCAAGTAACACCGTAAATTCTATCAGAGTTCCAGTGTTGAAAACGGCAAATAAAAGAAGTATAGTCCACTCTAAATGGAATTTTATTTCACTGATCGAGAAAAAGAAAACATTATTTTTTGAAACTTAAGAGTAGCAAAACATAAGCAATTGCAATCTATTGCTGTTATACAACGAACAAGAATATTGCTCTTAATTGCTTTATCACTGTTTCCAATAATTCATGAACAAAAAACATAGTTATTTTATAGTACACGTGTACCTAAATAGCATTCGAATATCATAATTTTGATAATGGGACGTATTTGTCCTTTCCTTGTGAACGATACACTTTGCAGATAAAAGGCATTGTGCAATTGAAGCCGTTAAAAATGAGATGCAATTGTCAAGCACATATGTTACGATACTTTTTTTTAGTAATACCTGACATAATAATTCAGATTATTTTGTACCTTATATAAAAAATAGCTAACTGATTCATATTTTATCTGATATTTCCTTAACAATGCTTTGTGTTTAATTATATGAAACAAATTTTTGAGTGGTAAATAAAACTGATAATAGAACTGGCCAAACTCATACCGACAAATATTCTACATCTATGTAAGATGTTATTTACTTATCTGATACATAGCACACACGATGTCCTATTTCATTTCAAAGATAATCTATCAAATACCTAGCTTGACAATAAACATAAAGAAACACGGTTGAATATTCGTTAATAAACCGGAAAGACGATCCAATCATCAATCACTTTTAATATCGAACTCAAACTTTTATGGAAAAAGTAGCAACATAAATAATTGTGATGACCATGATTACGAGAAACCACGACTATGATTACTGTGACTAATATCTGCGACTTATCAGACCAGAAGATATTGTGATGCGCAGGGTGAGTAGTTTTTTCTCTGATGTCTGGTAATAGTCTTAACTTGGAAGGTAAGTGGTATAAATCCTACGCACTCTGTGTGTATAATTGTACTTAATGTATATAGATAATATTATTGCAGTCATGTTTGAACAAAAAGTTAAGAAACGCATCTTGATTATTTTAAGCAATAGCTACACAACCTACACTAAAGTAGACAATAGTAATTATTAGTGTAATAATAAAAGTTGCACAGTCTGTCAAATTGATCATGGTAGCGACCGAATCGTAGAAAATGAAATAAGCACGACCTCAAAATTCCACTTTTTGACACTTATCATCCTGCCGTTGACAAATTTCATTTCCTCCAAAAAATTTTGATATTTTTGAATACCTGTTTAAATATTGTGCTTCCGTTGGCAACTTAAAACTCATGAGAGACTGTAATGCCAGATATGATGAACTTTCTCATTCGTGGTGTTCACCGTACAAATGCCAATTTCTGATAAACTACATTGACCAAATCAACTTATTCGTCCTAAATGAGACAAACTAAGTGATGTTATTGATCATGTCTTCTAAAACGCAAAGGTTGAGGTATATGTAATAGTCGCATATTTTTAATAATGCTAATTGTTTCTTAGTGCATTCCTTGATAAAATATCCCAAGTATATTTTTTAACACGCACTAGGGAATTAATTCATATATTTTCTGCCGGAATCTAGCATGAATTTTGCAAGTTATTACTTGTTAAAATTACAAGTTAAAACTGTGTATTTGTTGTTTACTTGTGACTATGTTCTTCTGATGGTTAACTATACAATGACGATAAGCGAATGAATTAACCTAAAGTTATTGCGCCTGGTTACCATCATATATATCTTGACTGCACAGTATTGGTCGCGTCGTTATATAAATGTTGATACAATTGAAGAACTGTATATCTTAGTTCTCAACTTCTGTATGTTGTGCTTAATATTTGATGTTGAGCAGGTATATTAGAACGAACCATTTAACTGTGTAGTAAACACCATCAAGCTAGAAATTATCTGAATGACCCATTTATCTGTGCAGAAAACGCCATCAAGATTTCATGCATAGATGTACACATATTTACATATTTAGGATTGTGTGAGTTTATGATTTATATATGAGTTGTACGAGTATATGTATTTTTTATTTTTATGTCATTCTTTGTCATTTTCGTCTGAATCGTTTTTCTATATTGTTATTAATATAATAAAGGACGAAATGCATATTGATTGGCCTCTTCCACCCGATTTAGTGAATACCCATCTCCAATACAACTCTCATTAACCATCATCGTCTCTTATAAACTATGTCACATTGTTGGAGTCTGCGGTTCCTTTGCATATTGAGGAAATTGGGCGTCCAAAATCGAATTTATATATTGCTGAAGCCACCTTTTTGAAATATCAAGAACAAAATTCAGATTTGTATTATTTGCGAGATTATAATCTATATTTTAAACAATTAATAGATAATATTTTAATTTAAAAGGCAGAATAAATCGAAAGTTTCCTGCCCCACTCCCACGATGTACGTCCAGGTAAGATTGTATGTTTTGTATTACCCGAAGGCCACTAAAGCTGTGCAAAGAGAAAGGAATATTCGGATATCTTCTTACTGGGTGTCATCACTTTTTATACCAACGCTATAAAAAAAAATCCGTGGCACTCCGTAAAAGTACTATGAATTGATATAAACAGGAATAAATACTCGCCACAACTGACGTATACAGACTGCACTGACATATTAAAGAAGGAATTAGGACTGGGCCATCTCTCCATCTTCGGTCTAACTCGTGCACTACGAGACGTAGTATACTGCACGTGAGCGTGTGAGTGTGGTTTTGTGTGTGTGTGTGTGTGTGTGTGTGTGTGTGTCCAAGAGAGAGAGAGAGAGAGAGAGAGAGAGAGAGAGAGAGAGAGAGAGAGAGAGAGAGAGAGAGAGAGTTGTTGTTATTGTCGATCAATTTATGTTGTCATAAGACATGTTTTGCAATCCTAGTTTACTTTGCTTAATGAATAAAGTGCTTATAGAAGTCTAATAAAATACCATTATCAGTGAAAACAAAATGCTGACAAAGAGAACTTCAAAAGACACCAAGATTCCCGATAAGAAAAAAAAGTATTTTCAAGTGGATGTTTTCAACATTAATTAACTGATTTTCTACCTAAGTTTTCCCAGATAACATTTGAAGGATGTAAACTTTCATAGAGAGTGTCATAAATCCAATTGAATGGGAAGTGATATTACAATATATGACTGCTATCGGCCCACAAGCAATAAATTCTCTTCATACAAATTAAATCAAAAACCAAATTAAGAATATGACAGACTCTATATAAATCGCACAATGATGCATTTAATGTAGTTTTGCATCCTTGAAGAACAAGATAAGTTGTCGCTATCGCATAAATAGATTTTTAATTGAGGAAAAGGAAAACTCCACAACAGAACTACATATAATAACAATAAAGATACGGGAATAGAAGTATTTAAGGGCGCTTTACTATAATCACCTCTATGTTCCAACAATTGTCTGTCTGTCGCCATATATATATATATATATATATATATATATATATATATATATATATATATATATATATATATATATATATATACGATACTTAAATATATATATATATATATATATATATATATATATATAAGATACTTAAATATATATATATATATATATATATATATATATATATATATATATATATATATATATATATATATTTTCTCTCTCTCTCTCACATATATATATATATATATATATATATATATATATATATATATATATATATATATATATATATTTATATATATTCTCTCTCTCTCTCTCTCTCTCTCTCTCTCTCTCTCTCTCTCTCTCTCTCTCTCTCTCTCTCTGGACCAGCGTAGGAAGACACGGGCTAAATATATTAAGTGACGAATGTAGGAGAGTTTCGTTTGTGTCATCTTAGGATATCTCTGGACTTATGAATGATGGTAATGTTAAGTCGAAACCGACTAAAGTATGAGAGAGAGTTTTACGGTCAAACCGACCAGAGAGAGAGAGAGAGAGAGAGAGAGAGAGAGAGAGAGAGAGAGAGAGAGAGAGAGAGAGAGAGAGAGAGAGAGAGAGAGAGAGAGAGAGAGAGAGAGAGAGAGAGAGAGAGAGAGAGAGACAGACAGACAGACAGACAGACAGACAGACAGACAGACAGAGATAGAGAGACAGAGAGTTTATGGTTAGTAGTTCTGTACTGTTCCCAAGTGAGAAGAATGTCTTAGATCAACTGTAAATATATTAAAATATTTGAACTACCTCTTGTTGGTTCGTCATTTTGCTTAGTTTCTATTCCATACATGTAGTATGAATTTCTGTAGACGTACGTAACAGTATTCGTACGCACACAGAAGAAACCCATCAAATTAAGTAAATCATGCATGCTGTAGACAATCAACTAAAAAACTAAAGCAACCTTTGCACGAGGTTTACCTATGTTACTTTTTAGTGCTTTAAAGGCAGAAATATCTAGAACAATGGAACCCAATTACGAAATAAAGCAATTAGTGTTTTGCATCATTTACAATAGTCCATTATATTTGCTAAATCTGAACCTATTATTTTGCTGAACTGGCATTTTCTTAAAGCTGGCTCTATTGAGTCCTAAGTTACATGTATATGATGGCTCTATGGCTGACACGCTCGTATACACAAATTAGCCCTATTGATGCCTAAAATTGTCTAATTCTCTTATGCACAAAATTGCCTTATTGCTGCACCATGCTGAGTCTAATTTTCGTATGTACAAAATAGCCTTATTGCTGTACAATGTCGAGTTTAATTTTCGTATGCACAAAATAGCCTTATTGCTGCCACAAGTTGAGTCTAAAAATCGTATGCACAAAATAGCCATATTGCTGCCCCAAGTTGAGTCAAAGTTTCGTATGCACAAAATTGCCCTATTGCTGCACCATGTTCAGTCTAATTTTCGTATGCACAAAATAGCACTATGCTGCCCCAAGTTGAGTCTAAAATTCGTATGCACAAAATAGCCTTAGAAGCAGTGAGGGTGAACCCTACAAAATTTTGGTTCGTGTCGATAACCTAAAATAAGGGTTCCTACAGAGGCTGAAAAAAGGTCAATAACCCTAAATAAAAATCTCTAATTTTTATATTACCGTACGGTTAATAAACCGCATGAGGTTAGCTCAGTTTTGTTATACTATTATCGACTTTTTTACCCTGACTTTATCGAACTATTTTTTTCGTTAAAAACTCGAGCAAAATTTGGTAGAGATTCACCCTCCCTGCTGCTATTTATTTATTTTAAATAAAAAAAATATTAAATTGACTTAACTAAAGATAATAAAGGTCATATATTCACAAGACTTATGTCAGAAATCTGTAGATTTACTAAGATTGAGTCATATATTCACATGATTTATCTATAAAAAATCTGAAATTGCGCCCAAAAACAAAATAAAATTAATATTATTTACGTTAAGAAACAAAAATTAAAATAAATTATTATTTATATTAAAATCTGTAAATGTGAGAAAATTTATAATTGAGTCATATGTTTGCACGACTTCTCTCAGAAATCTATAGATTTTGTAAAAGCAAGTCATATGTTTGCATGACTTATTTCAGAAATCTGTAGATTTTGTAAAAATTGAGTCATATGTTTGCATGAATTATTTCAGAATTCGTTAGATTTTGTAAAATTGAGTCATATGTTTGCATGAATTATTACAGAATTCTTTAGATTTTGTAAAATTGAGTCATATGTTTGCATGACTTATTTCAGAAATCTATAGATTTTGTAAAATAGAGTCAAATGTTTGCATGAATTATTTATAAAAAAATCTGACATTAGACCCAAAAACAAAATAAAATTAATATTATTTACGTTAAGAAACAAAAATTAAAATAAAATTGATATTACTTACGCTAACAAACAAAAACTAAAATAAATTATTATTTATATTAAAATCTGTAAATGTGAGATAATTTATGATTTGAGTCATATGTTTGCACGACTTATTTCAGAAATCTATAGATTTTGTAAAATAGAGTCAAATGTTTGCATGAATTATTTATAAAAAATCTGACATTAGACCCAAAAACAAAATAAAATTAATATTATTTACGTTAAGAAACAAAAATTAAAATAAAATTGATATTACTTACGCTAACAAACAAAAACTAAAATAAATTATTATTTATATTAAAATCTGTAAATGTGAGATAATTTATGATTTGAGTCATATGTTTGCACGACTTATTTCAGAAATCTATAGATTTTGTAAAATCAAGTCATATGTTTTCATGACTTATTTCAGAAATTTATAGATTTTGTAAAATCAAGTCATATGTTTGCTTGACTTATTTCAGAAATCTGTAGATTTTGTAAAATCGAGTCATATGTTTGCACGACTTCTTTCAGAATACTTTAGATTTTGTAAAATTGAGTCATTTGTTTGCATGAATTATTTATAAAAAAATCTGCTAAAATCTGAAATTAGGCGCCAAACCAAAATAAAATTAATATTATTTACGTTAAGAAACAAAAATTAAAATAAAATTGATATTATTTACGCTAACAAACAAAAATTAAAATAAATTATTATTTATATTAAAATCTGTAAATGTGAGAAAATTTATGATTTGAGTCATATGTTTGCATGAATTATTTAGGAATTCTTTACATTTTGTAAAATTGAGTCATATGTTTACACGACGTATTTCAGAAATTTGTAGATTTTCTAAGATTGAGTCATATATTCACATGATTTATTTATAAAAAAATCTGAAATTAGGCCCAAAAACAAAAATTAAAATATTATTATTATTTAAGCTAACAAACAAAAATTAAAATAAAATTGATATTATTTACGCTAACAAACAAAAATTTAAAAAAAATTATTATTTATATTAAAATCTGTAAATGTGAGAAAATTTATTATTTATTTCAGAAATCTGTAGATTTTGTAAAATCGAGTCATATGTATGCATGACTTCTTTCAGAAATCTATAGATTTTGTAAAGCTGAGTCATATGTTTGCATGATTTATTTATTAAAAAAACTGCTAAAATCTGAAATTAGGCCCAAAAACAAAATAAAATATTATTATTACGCTAACAAACAAAAATTAAAATAAATTATTATTTATGTTAAAATCTGTAAATATGAGAAAATATATGATTGAGTTATATATTTACATGACTTGTTTCAGATATCTGTAGATTTTCTAAGATTGAGTCATATGTTTGCATGACTTATTTCAGAAATTTGTAGATTTTCTAAGATTGAGTCATATATTTACACGACATATTTCAGAAATCTGTAGATTTTTAAGATTGAGTCATATGTTTGCATGACTTATTTCAGAAATCTGTAGATTTTCTAAGATTGAGTCATATATTTATACGACTTATTTCAGAAATCGGTAGAATTTTTAAGTGTTTATTTGTCTGTCTGTTTATCTGTCTGTGTAGGGATAGATCGTTGGACTCTAAATCTAGACATCTGTCAGGTTTCGATAAATATCTCACTGTGTCAGTCACGTGAGTACACTTTTGTACCCGCGGGTTTTTCACATGGGGGTATTTATCGAAACCGCAATGCGTGGACAGTCCTCGCCCCTAAAATAATCAGTAGCATGCCTTGAGCTCTCTGCCCCATGGAGAACCTCCCAAAATAACACATTCCAGAAAGGAATGCTAGCCAAAAGAAACAGTATTATGAAGTGCCGCATAATAAGTCATAAGAGAGACGAACATGTTATTTAGAAGACTAGCCCCAAAAGCAATACCAATTACAAAGCAGCTGGGTATGAAAGCTATTGATGTTGTTCGTGAAAAAGTTATAGACACTGCTGGTAACCTTGCCAGTAAAGCATTCTCAGCAATCAAAGATAGACTAACACGTTTAATACGCAGACCACAACCTGTCCGATCTCAGTCGGTGAAATTGCCCAGTACTGAAGTGATGCCTGCAAGTGTAAGTAAAATAATAAATCAAGCCGCTAATGAAAACTAGCAGCAATGCCATCTATGGCTGATATACCTTTATCAGGAAAAGAGAAAAACATAACCGCTAGTCATCGTTTTAGACGATAATAATTATAATAAATATGTTCAAGCGTATGAGTGACCCCGCGTTTGACATGGACTCAAAGATGAGTCGATACACGATTATCAGTGTTATTCTTACGAAGCACGAAATCCAAATCAACGCGGAAGAATTGAACTTCAGATTCATGATACAAGTAGATATTTCCTGCCCATCAGAAACTTTTATTGAAGTCGAAGGTGAAATATTAAAAACCGATAACACTGAATATGCAGCCGAAATTAGTGTTGGTTTTGTTAATAATGGTATCATGGCGTTGTTTGATAGCGCTACGTACATGATTGACAGAAAAAGTATTGAATCAATTCAAAAAGATGTTGACGTAGTAGCTACAACCATACTTGGTCTTGCAAGATACAGCGACCATTATTCAAGATCAGCTGGACCATCAATATTGTTTGTAAAAGATACTTCTGATTCTCCAGAATATCAACAATATGAAATAGGACAACCATGAAATTTTGCTAGAAACGCACCAGCAGACGTACAAAGTATGATTAGTAATATAGATCCAGATTTCTATTTAGGATTTAGATCACATCGAGCGATGTTAAAAGGAAATAGAAGAATATTTTCATGTGCAATTCCACTCTCACACAACTTTGGATTCTGTAGAAATGTCAGAAACGTCATTTTCGGAGCCAAACATACAGTTGTACTAATACGAAAGGCTGCAGATGATGATGCAATATGGAGACCTTCCGGTGATGCTGGTATAGTAATTCTTACAAAACTTACACTCTGGATGGCTATAATGACCCCTTCAATACCTGAAGAACAACGATTATTATCTTTTATGAACCAAGGCGGAAAATAAATGCTATCATGGCTGACAATGACTACAGATGCTATCCAGAGTAATATTAATGGTTTATTTACATGGCAGATAGCCTCTCAGCAAGGTGTTTCTGCACCAAGACACATATTTATTGCATTACAAAATGCTGCACGAGTAAATGATCAAACGCGTAGTATTATGATATTTGATAAACTCGGTGTTTCTGAGATTTCATTAAGGACAAATTGACATCAAAAACCATCCGAGGATATATTACTTAATTTTGATCAAAATCATGCAGCACGTGCATATCATCGTTTTATGTCGTTCATGGGCCGTGATCAAAATATTGATACTGGATTACAAATAACACAAATAGATTTTACAAACTTTTATCCTATTTATTACTTTTCGCTCGAACATTTAGATTTGACTAGCCAATCAGTAGTCGATATACATTTTCGAGTTAGTGTTAATAGAGGAGTTATTGATAATTACAGAGCAATTGCTGTTATACTTAGCGATAAATCAATGCTCATAGAACGTGCTGGTGGACGAATGAAAGTCGTTGATGCTTCAGTAGAAAATATGTAATGTGTAATTAGAACATTAATCAGTATTATAAATGTCATATAATAACGTTAATGTTACTCTGACTCCTGGTCAGATAAAAAGACTGCAATCAGCATCAAATAATAACTGTGGAATAACAATATCATTAAAAAAGGAACACATGAGTGGTTCAAATAAATTATCGTTGACCGATCGTCAATTCAAAAACTTTAATAAAGCAAAAAAATCAAATAAAGGTGTCAAACTTGATCTTTCTGCAGGTGCTATTAAGGATACTTTTAAAACTGGTGGTATAGTTCCCCTTCTCACAGCTATACCAGCATTAATAGCCGCTGCAGCCCCAGGCTGTTGCAAAAGCAGTTGCATTAGGCGCTGTTGGAACAGCCGCTGGAATGGAATTAAAGAAAGCAACCGGAAAGGGAATAAAACGAACATCTGAAAAAAGGGAAAAAGGTCTCAGATTACCAGGGACCCCGCCTTCGGGCTACAGAAAAGGTCTAAGACTTTCAGGGATAGTTTAATAATCTCGCCTATGTCTAATTTTGATTTACTCAATGCTGTTAAAAAATTTTAAAAAAAAGAAAAATAGAAGTATGTTTATGCGCGATAAATTACCGAAACAACCGAACAATAATGAAACAGGTATTATAAATCTGGATAAAATCTCTGGACCAGGTACCCATTGGGTAGCGTATGCAATTGATCCACGTGGAATTATTTATTTTGATTCGTATGGATTAGCGCCACCAAAGGAATTTATTCATTATGTCTTTAATAATACTGCCTCAATCTTGTATTCAACGTTACCTACACAAACATTAACTGATCCACCAATATGTGGTCGTGAAGTACTTAATGTACTTGATACTATATCCATGGCACCGCAAGGAAAACCACCTCATAAAGTCGTGCATGAATATACCACATTATCCCATTTAAACAGACATCAGTAAATATAATGGTAGATATTTAAGGAAGATCTGCTCGTGGTAAAACTCAGCAGTAAGGTGATTTATCTAAATATGCAACCCTTGATCAACTTAGAAATGAGGTTGATGATTTATTAAATATTACAAACGTGGATCAAAATGAAGTAGTTATTTTTCAGGACAAACAAGGACGATGAAAGACAAGCAATATACGACTACCAGACGTATTTACACGAATTCCTACTGCAGTTGATGATAATATCGTAACTTTAGAGATCAGAGTAAAATACAAGATTCCGGTAAATCAGTCAACGATTATGTTAGAAAAGCTGGCGGTATATTTAGTGGAGACGTTATTATGAACAAAAATAAAATTACAGATTTTGGAAATCCAACTACAGATAATGATGCTACAACAAAAAATATGTTGACGATCAAGAATCAAAATACGTATTAAACAATCGCGGTATAAAGCGTGCATTTCTCAACATGAAAAAAATGGTATTTGTAATCTCAGAACACCAGAATCTGAGTTTGATGCTACAACAAAAAAAATACGTCGATGATAAACAGACTCCAATCATTAATGGAATAAACAAAATCGACACTGAATTTACCGGTCACGTGAACACGTTTTTAAGTTTTCGTAGAAACATAATCAGAATTAATAACGAATGTTTTGGAAATCCATCTAATGTTGATATAAAACTTACTGATATTAACACAAAACTTAATGATATTATTCAAACAAACAAACCTGATTAAATTTCCTCACAATCAGATAAGAAATATTGTGTATATAGTTGCATATGGGTTTGGATCGTGGACTCCAGAAAATAATACCATTAAATATACTGCGGAGATTATGGGATATATATATATATATATATATATATATATATATATATATATATATATATATATATATATATATATATATATATATATATATATATATATATATATATATATATATATATATATATATATATACGATGTCCGTACTTAGCGTTGCAGATTTTAGAATATCCGCTACAAACCCATCGAATGAGAATTCATTTAAAACTATATCTGTGTTGTTAGATAAAGATTCTGAAGGAACGTTTATGCTGGCATCATCGAGTAGAAGTTTACCTCAAGCTTACCTGTGGTGTTTGGAATTTGTAACTCAATTAACTACTTAACATAATAGTATAATGGATCAAATAACTACGTCATCTATCGACGTTCAACGTCACAGATATAATAAGACATGTGAATGTCTGGCCAAACTAAAAAATACCATCGACCATTATACAATAAAAGTAAAAAAATATCGTGGACGTATGGTCGTTATTGATCTAATTGTGTATTCAGTTTCTGCTATTGTTGCTGGATCCGGATTAATATTATCAGCATTAACGATGACAGCTCCAGCAATTATAACAATTATTGTTTCAACTTCTACCACTATGGCAGGTATTTTTATTATTATTGCTAAAAAGATAGATACATGTGTGAATGATAAATTGCGTGAATATATGACAAAATTACACACAGCAACAACAACATACTCTAAACTATCTGGATATATTTCCACGTATCTCAGTGATGGTAAAATATCTGACGAGGAGTTCGTAACGATAATATAAACCTACGATGAAGCATTCAAAATTAATAGTGATTCTGCTGACAAAATAAATGGAGAATTAAACAATAATAATAACAATAATATCAGCAACTGAACATCGCTTGGATGGGTTGTTACAGCAGATCGTCACTAATACAACTCCTTCAAAAACTACCATGATATCAATAAGTTCGACCAATCCTGAATTTAGCGTTAACGTTCCAACTGCAATTCCAGTAAAAGAGATAGCATTAGCTCAGTTACGTGTTTATTATAGCTGGCCTAATATTAGATCAAAACCATTTGGTGGACAGCAACCAAATAATTCATTAGTATTCGCAAATAAAAATAAATCTGATGGAACTCCCGATTGGCAAGTTGTTAGTATTCCAACTGGTAGATATCATTTTGAACAGATTAATGAGGAATTCCAGCGCAGCATTAAGTCTTTAAACGGAAATGAGTCTAAAATAGCAATTACTGTTTACGAACCAACATTATCGTCGGTGATTGAAATAAATTATCCTGACCATGTTGTAGATATTTATCTGAGTTCGATTAGATCAGTGTTATGCTGGCCTGAAGTTGAACCTGTTTATAATGGAGTTTCAAAACCAAAAAAGGATGAGTTTAAAACGAGCGAAGCAAAATTTCACTAAAAATCCACAATATCGAGAACAACATCCATGGAATTCATTAAGATTTAAATTTGATCCAAATAACGATAGATATTATTTTACCGATTTTGACGGTGATAGGATACCCAAGATATCTAGATCAGCATTTGATCTCGCCGTCGAAACCAGGACGAAGATTCCGCAGATTTTTGATGAAAAATTTATAAAAGAATTTCTGAATACTCTTAAGCCTGAACACGATAAAATGTTTAATGATTTAAGAAATTTACTTATTTCATTATCATATTATTATGATTATAATGTAAAGCAGCAAATAATCGAGTCAATAAAACACTTAAATGGGATCCTACTCGATTTATACATCGCCAATCGAAGTACTATATACGTCTCAACTAATCTTAATGAATATTTTTTAACTAATCAAGAACGTAAACAATTATTTTTCGATCATTATAAAATAGCAGATGGGGACTAACAAACACTTTTTATACCAGATTTAAATAACGCTCAGAAAAAGAAATCATTGAATGATCTTATTAAAGAATATTATCCGGAAGTAATAAAAAAGTGAAGAAAACAATCCCCACCACCAAACATACTTAAACATAATAATGACCCATATGGAACAGGACGACATATCTCACCTAATATTGTCAATATAACATCCACCAACGCACTGAATTTAACGTGCGATATAATTGATAGTAGCCACCATGTCGATATTTCAAAGTCTAACCAAGCCCAGCATGGGTATATATTATACTCATCTAGTATCCAATCTCCTCCGGGCTGGCTGATTGTATCTGAGCCAATAAATCAAGTTTACCTGCGTGTACATAATCCGTTATTGTCAAGAATGAATTTCAAACTCACAAATCAAGATGGTAATATTGTGGACCTGCGCAGGGAGACGTTATATATTAATTTGTACATACGTTCGTAGAGTAGGAGAAAAAAAAATGAAGATATTTTAAAGTTAAATGTTATTTTAAATAAATAAATAATTATATATATATATATATATATATATATATATATATATATATATATATATATATATATATAATTATTTATATATATATATATACATATATATATATATATATATATATATATATATATATATATATATATATATATATATATATATATATATATATATATATATATATATATATATATTTATATAATGAACATTGAAAATATCAAAGCTATTGTTTCTGCTATTGAAAAATTAAAGCATGATGGAATTCAGTTATCTGAAGATCTTGATACTGAAAATAAGTTGTGTGAGTTTGAATCGTTACAACAAAGAAAATTTCAAAATAAATTCACATTATCCTCCAATTACAGATTCATAAAGTCAATTTATAATTCTATGTTTGAATCTTTACAATTGGTGAACGACACACAAGTAAAGCTATTTGAGCTCTTGCGTGTTCAATCGAAAAGATAAAAAGCGCATTATCTCACGAATATGAAAAAAAATTATAGACAATAGTGATATGCAATTGAAAAAGATTATGCTATTTGATTCTGTAAAAAATGATAGTAAAACTGAGGATAGCAACAGTGAATAAACCCCTGACACAAGCAAGAGAGCTAAACAAAACCCTTGGGAAGATTGATAGAATCGATCTTTATATAAAGTAAAATGGACAGTTATTACATATACTCAAATATAATCCTTTGGTCATGCTTTATTGAATATGCAGATTTATATGTTTTTTTTGTTTGCAATAAATTGTACCGATTGTGGATGAATACTAATATGTTTGGCTGCTGCACCTATTGATGGAAAAGTTAATTCTTGGCCTGTTTCTGTATTTATGGATTTAATCGCTCTCTTTCCAAATAATTTATACGATCCTGTATTTCCACGTCTGGAATTCTGACTCTGCGTAATAACTTGCAGGTTAGAAATTTCGTTATGTTGAGTATTTCCATCAATGGGGTTAATAATAAATCCATCTTTGATTTTCCCATAAAACATACGTATATGAACCTGTGTGAATAATAATTTTTATTTTCGTTCATACTTAATTGAAAATAACCAAACTTATTAAGACTACCGAGTGGTTTCTTTAGTCTACAATGTCTAATAACACCATCTCTGGATGCCTCGTAATTCGTATATATTGGATGTATCACAAATTCTTTTTGTTTCATTTGTATATAATATTTATTTGTTTAAATCAATTTTTTTTGAAATCTGGTTAAATAATCATTTTCTGTCTTTATAAGAGATGTATCTTTTTTTGTCATAATATCGTTTATATTTTTTACCTCCACAATTTGCGCATAATTGTATGCTGCCTCTAACTACAATGCCACATTGAATGTATGGTTTTGGTCCAGTACTTCCATGTCTGATACTCTGCATATGGTAACCGCAATATTTGTTTACGCATGATTTATTACAATAAGAAATATGTCCAATTTTTAACCAAACACATTTATTTTCTGTTTGAATCAATTTATATATACTAAATTTCAATTTGAATTTTGTATTAATTATAATAATGGAAGAATTATCAGCAATTGAACCATCTGCTACTAGATTTGATCTTGACAGACTATTAGGATATAAATTTAGTGTTTCGATGAAAGATCTAGCTTTAACAAATGCAGATATAACTAAACGTATCCGTGAAGCCAGCATGGAATTTCGAGAAGATGGTGCTGTTCACGTGTGGTCAACATTTAGAGTTGTTAAAGTTATTAACGTGATGAACGACAAACGAGCAGAAGTAATTATTAACCACCTTGATAATCAAAAATATCTTATTTTAATAAAATTTATTGTGAAGACAGACGATAATATCTGGATCATTCGCGACAAGAGAAATCCTATTCTTATACAGTCTGGAAATAATAAAATGATATTATTAGGTAACAAATCCAAACCTGGTATATTGCCTGGTATTGATAAACCGTATTTTGAGCGAGGGTATCCAGTTACTGCTGTGGTATATGGATTATTTTTACTGAATGATAAACCTAATATTGCGGATCTCAAACCGATGAGACTATCAGAGTCAAGAAAAAACTGTGTTGCGGAGCGCATTACTGAACATTTTACAAATGCGATGCATGGTAATGGCTTAACAGATTTAAGACGTAAAAAATATGTGACTGGGCAGAAACCGTTAAAAATTCTGGTGCATCTATTAAGGATGTTGCTAAGCTAGAAAAGTCATTAAGATTTCCAATAACAGTAAAAACACTAACAGGAGAGATATTGTACAAACCAAAATATACACAAAATGGAAGTCCTATAACGATTATTGATCATAATGCACATGCATGGACTGATGCTGTAACTGTATTTTCACAAGACAGAATGGTGATATTTTATAATGGTCATATATTTGATTTTATTAAAAATATTCGTAATAGTGACCCTGTATCTGTTTTATTATTTCAGAGTTCGGAACACGATTACGGTCAAGTTGTACGACCTAATGGTGATATTTATCGTACAGAATCTGTTTATGAAGAAATGATAAATCTTGCACTAAAATATACTTCTGACGATGTCAAAGTCAGACAACTACTAAATAATTGTTTTACAGTACCATCGGTAGCGGCTCTTTTCGCTCAAGAGAACAATTCATGGAAACCTACAAGATCAGAATTTATTGAGGATATACAAAAAGTTGCATAGAATATGGGCACGGTGGATTATGGAATACTAAATACGAGTATGATGATGCTATCTCCGTCGTTATGGCTGCATGCTATCCTGGGAGTTTTCTTGGATATGGTGAGTGTTCTAAATACTTTGACAGATTCAGACACCCTACACATGACATGACCAGAGTTTCGATAAATGGACCCTTACCAGATTTTGACTTAAAAGGATTTGCATGTATAGAATCATTCTAGTTCGGAAAAGATCTCCATCCGATTACTTATGCTTGGTTTGGAAGACATTTTTCAGAAAAATGTTAGACTCCAATAGTATCATTAAGATATATGATTGATACTAGAATTTTAGTATCGTTAAAGGTTAATGAAACGATTATATCCTATGGTGCACAAACGCAAGTTTGGTTACCAGAATCGGACAGACTTAACATTGATGATGCCAGGAAAGAATTTCCTGATCTTGCCGAAGATGACATTATTAAAATTACTAATAATATACGTAAATGCAGGGATGCGCACGATGAAAAACGTGCAAAAGATCTTGGTAGAAAGATAATCGGCAAGTTTACTCAAGGCAGTTCATACGGTCATAAACGGCACTGAGTAAGATTGATTATGTACAATGCCGAGTTAGATTTTATAATAACTGATACAACGGAGAAAAATACATTTATAAGCCGAAGTAATGCTTATTTATCGGATGGGACCAAACTAGGTACCATTGTGAGCTATATTGAGGGCGATTCACCACAATTTACTCATTTAAGATCTTCGATGCTAGCCTATGTTTCTATAAATTTACTGTCTATGATAAATATATTTCCTCGTCACGCTGTTAGAGTTGCTACGGATTAATGTTATACAAAGAAAAAATATAAGGGTTTATTAAATCCGCTACCCGGTAATGGTGAGTGGGGAACATGGAGGATAAAGCAAGAAAATATACTAAGTTATTCTGAAGTTGCTGACGTTGAAATTAAGGAAATATATTACAGAAATAATAATCCAATATTAGAATCATTTGCACCATCTGTGTATGATCCTGTGGTTAGACATAAGACCGTTTATCTTAATGGATGTGGAGGGTCAGGTAAAACAACTCGTGTGATTAAATTATTTATGAACAATAATTCAGCTATGATCGTTTTGACACCTACACATAAACTAGCCAGAGATAAAAGAACGAGTGGTAAAAACATGTACATATCATAGTTTCTTTAGATGGTGTGGAGATACATGGACTCTTGAGCGAATGGGTGAAAAATATATACCTAAGTATATAATATGGGACGAGATATGTATGGTGTCGTTAAAAACACTAAAAACATTCCTTGAATGTTTATTAACAAAAACCACGGCTGTGATTATGTGTGGTGATCATGGTCAACCGCCACCTTTTGTTCGACAGTCTCCACATGACTGGCTGAAGAATAATATAGATTATTATGAAGAAATATATGATGATCATAGAGCTATTGATAAACCGCAGAAAGAACTTAAAAGATTAATCAGACAACAGCCAGATAAAATACAATGTGAAATAATGCGTGCGATAATTCCAGAAACTACCATGAATGATTTTTGGACTTTATGAAGACCTACTGATTTGATAGTCGCAAGTAGAAAGATAGTTCGTGATGAATTTCAAAGGAAATTATTTATGTCACATAAAGAAAAGTTTTCAAATCTACCAGTACCAATTATATTATCGCCCAGCAGATAATCGACCACAGAATATTGATGTCGAAATTCCTGGTGGAGATACTGAAAGTATCCGAGTACAAAATCTGGTATTGAATGATATTGTTTTGATAGATATCAATTCTGTTGAGAGCGCATTGAGAATGGATAAATCACCTTGGACGTAAGGATACGCTATAACGATTCATTCGTCACAGGCATTAACTATATCTGATAGAAATATCTGGATTGTAGATGATCGAATCGAATGGTCAAACTTAGTCTATCTCGCAGTATCTAGCGTAGGAAGAATAAATCAACTACATAGAATTATTATAGCTTATTGCTGCACCATGTTGAGTCTAATTTTCGTATGCACAAAATAGCCCTATTGCTGCACAATGTTGAATTTAATGTTCGTATGCACAAAATAGCCTTATTGCTTCACCATGTTGAGTCTAATTTTCGTATGCTAAAAATAGCGCTAGTGCTGCCCAAGTTGAGTCAAATGTTCGTATGCACAGGATACTCTTGCATTTCTACTTGTATGCACAAGATGGCTCTCCTGCTGCTTATCTTTTATGCACACGACGACTCTACACATCACCACCTGTATACAAAAGACGACTCAACTCCAATTATATAAACGTATTAACTGCTACTCTACTTATAGGGAAATATAGCTCTTTTACCGCTCTACTTACTTGTAGACGATTGGACAATTCTGACCTAATTGCATGTATCAGATGGTCTCTACTACTGCGACAGATAAATGAAAGAGATGTGCCTACGTCTACCATACTTGTTTGTTGAATATGGACTCTATTGCCGTTCTTCATCTCTGAAAAATATGGACCCACTGCTAGGCTAAATCTATGCAGAAGATGACCATAATACTGTCTTACAGGTAGCACTTGATGAACCTGAACTTTTTTCCAAAATTAAAATTCGAAGTCCTTAAAATACATCTTTGTCTTCTGTTTAGAGTTACAGCTAAGTCTCTACAATCCTCTCAATATTCATATTAAATTATGTTCCTCAAACTAAAAGTGTCAATTTTACTTACTTCTTAATTGATAATAGTGTTAAGTATATTTAATTTGTATTATTTCTTTATTTAATTTTTTTCTTTACTGGAAATACAAAGTCCAAACCAAAGATAACAATCTTGGAAATAGATACTTGAAAGTATAATGACATTTTAAATAAGAATACATTTTTAGATTCTATTATTGTTGTGATCCAACAAAAATACTTTTGGCAAATTACCAATACAACACTTCCATGAATATCAACACTTCCTGCGTTGGGTTTAATTTGGATTTGAAATTTACAAAGTTGTTGCTTCTTAGTCTCTTCTATTATTCCTTATAAGACCATAAAGCTGTAATAGTATAATATACACTTTGAGGATAAAAATAAAATCGTAATAAACTGCACTCTCCGGAAATTAGTCTGGTGTTTTCAATGACCATAAACTGAGGACCTCCTTAAATTCGGATACACCCACACTATTCATAAAAAATCACAAGCAATTAAAAGTACAATTTTTAAGACTAAAGATGAAGTTTTGAACCACATGTATTATATTTATCTATAAAAGCAATCGTCCGAAAGGTCATTGAGAGATAACAATGCAAAGTCGCAATTGCTACAAAAGTCAGCTTCTTTTCTGCAACATCCAGTCATTTTCTTAGTACACGCATACTGTTGGCAGTGAGAGAAAGGAATTAAACTATGAACAAATGGATTTAGTCTGAATTCATACCAGTCTGGCTAGTTCACTCGGATATTGTGATCTAGTTATAACAATATATCAGAATTGACGCCATATTACGGATTCTGCAAACGTATTGCTTAGAAATAATGTATCATCTCTTAATGGTTAAAATAGATAAATAATTATATAGTGTTCTTCCTCTTGGCATGGTCAAGGTAGGGTCAGAACAATTATGTTCGTATGCAATTTATTTATGGCTATATACTGGGAGAAAACAATCCAGACGTTTAGAAAATTTTAAAATACGCGTTTCAATCTGATTTTTCATTAATATTATTCAGGCTTTGTCTCCATAAAATATTGATATGTTGCTGACATCAATCGCATTGAAAATGCGCTGTTTCTACGTTTTATAACTAATGAGCATTGAGATGTTTACATATATTGCATGTCTTGATTAGAGTTAGAATGGAAATAATCTAGAGAAAATAATGGAGAAATAATTTTATTGAGTCTGACCCCTTTTGTGCTCGTAAGGGAAAAATATTGAAATAAAATTTTGGAGATGCGCATTTGGTTATAGCGCCCCGTTTAAACAGTTTGTAGAGTTGTGTGATTACTTGTTTGATTATTGGAATTTGGAGTAATGGAAATATTCATCACCCCGAAATAATAGGTCAGTTACTAGGAGCAAACGTCACGGAGAGAAAGCGCTCGTGAGTTTTTATAATGCAGTGGTCAAATAGTAGTAAATTCAGGCTCAAAATCGCATGACGGTGACTTTCATAATGTAGTCACTATTAAACTCAAGTGGTATACATTGGTGCTGTGATTGTAGTGCAGTATTAACGGTAGGAAACCGGCAAATTACGCAATGGAATAAACAGGAAGGGACTCGGCAGATTCCGTTTATGTCGCCATGGTTGCAAATGTGATGCAGTTGTACTGGCGTGATGTGCCTTGAAGCCAGATTGACTTGCCTAAGGTGGGGTAGTTAAAATAGTTCCTTGTCTTAGGCCTAGTCGTAGAGTTTCTACAGCGTGAACTGCTGACGATAAAGACAGTTGACGAAGAGAAGCTATGCAGATGTACCGTTGATTGATATTTGGCAAGTTGTGAAATCTGTACTCTTGCACTGATTATAGCAAAATTTATGTATACAATGGACAAGTCGGACTTTCTAATTTGCAACTTGTGTAGAATTCGTTAGAAATTTGGGGTAAACTTATGACTTCTAGAGGGAATCACGCCAGGGTTTCGACACAGATCTGTAAATCAGAAATTCCTGGCTTGTAACAATACTTGAAGACGGATGAATAAAAAGAAATAATATAGTATACTAAAATTTCATCTTGTAAACCTACTGCAAGATCAATCGGTACTTTTGTGTAGCATGCCTTGATCTTATAAGCGTAATACAAGTGAATTAAATATTTCATTTAGCACTTTTTTAGTCAATCATAAGCAATCGATTTGTAACTTTAGAGTCACCAGTGTATAGATATTTCAGAATTAAGTTAAATAAATTTTGAAGTGAAATCGAAGGTATTGAATATTGAATCAGGTTTTCTTTCCTCGTTAATTGTATTGTCTCCCTCAGTCTTGACTTATTTATATAAATACAATTAAGTCTATATTTGATAAATTTTGGAAAGGATGATGACAACAGCCAATAATATTTTTTGATACTTTCAATTTGTTGTTATTAAGATTCACTTATAAATACTGCTCACAAATGACTTCGTCTAATGGATGTTTAATTTACATTGTGAGTATTCAGTTTTTTATTTCATTATGTGTTGTTGTAATATAATATCATATGCTGGAATTTACTTTATTCGAATTGAAGATTAGTATCTACTTTACATGTTATATAGAGTAAAAAAATCTCTATAAACAACTAATACATAGCTAAAATGGGTTTAATGTTAGGATAATTGTTAATAAAAGTAAAAGTGTTTATTTGTGTTTACGTTATTGGAATTCCCCTAGAAATATACAAGGCCTTCCTGATATGTATCATATTCTATATTATAATTTTTGTGACAGACATTCTAACTAGAAATAATTGATTATCTTGCAAAGAAACGGAACCTCCCAAAATAAATTTTCTAATTAGGTAATACTGTCTATTAGAACATGCTAATGTTTTCTTAGCTCAAGCAGAAAACTACTTAATCTTCTCACAGGACAATTTTTACATTTATTTTTTTTTTGCTTTATGATCTTAGCAGATTCAATTGTATTATGATTATGTCGCGAAATTCAATTGGACTAGAATGTATTTATTCAAATTATTTAATTCAATTGATTCTTCCTTGGGAGTGCAAAGTGCTATTTGCTCTTAATGGCAAGGTTTAAATGATATAGCTTCAGGCAGAAAAGGTGGAATACAAGAAAAGTAATCTTTTATTTGATCCTTTTAAAATATAAAGAACATAGACAAATAAAAATGCGGATCGACGAAGAGAAATAATTATAGAAAGGAATGGTTAAGAAACTGTTGGAAAAGTCAAGATGTATATTTTTGCGTATAATGACGAAAAAGAGTTTGTGGTAAAATGGCTCAAGAAATAATTAAACTAAATTCATGTTGAAGTACCTTAGACAAAACTGGACTAAATATGCATTGTCTAAATTCTCATAGATTAATAGAATGTAACATGTCACAGTTTAGTAGAAATTAAAGGCAAGCAAAAATAATTATATCTAAAGTATGGATGCGTTATATGGTTAACAAAAATAATACCATTAGAAAACCATACTATCAATATAATACAATGGTTGGAATTTAAAAATATGAATCAGTTTTAAAGTGATATACGTGATGCGACACGTGACATTAATTGACCTGGATGTCTGAATATTTGCCTCTATGAAGGGAAGGGAGAAAATGTTGATGGGCTGTTTGACTTGAAGGGGGTGTCACTGTATATAAAATCACGATTTCTAGTATAAGGATTAAAAGAAACGTTGATGTGATTTTTGACTTGGAGGGGATGTCACCGCATATAAAATCAAGATGGCTGGTAAAAGATTGGAAAGAAATGTTGATAGGATGTTTGAATTAAAGGGGATGTCACTGTACATAAAATCAAGATGGCTGGCATAAGGTTGGAAGGACTAAAATCTGTACTATGAAATATCCATGGTGGAAACTGTGAACTTATTCGACATCCATATACTATAGTAATAACATTATTTCAAAACGTAGCAAACACGCTTATATCACATGATAGATATATCGGAAGGAAAATATTTAAAACAATTAAATTATCACTGTTTCTCTCGATTGTAAGAAAATTATCCACTAGATTCAGTAGTTTATATGAAAGCGACAATCATACAAGGAATATAATTATGTTTAATTCTACAATTGTGTTCACTTTTACCACAAGGATACTTTATCTGAGAAAGAATATTAATTTTGTTCCGAGAGCTATTTTCAGAAGAAGCTGTCAATTGTATCCAGATAAATTGTGTGCCATAACCGTAGGAAGCCATGGCAACCTCCATAACGTTCGTGGTCCTCTTGACCCCTGGTTTCGTGTTCTAAACAACGTTTTCCGTTACAGATGTGACTTCGTTTCATTCCTAAACATACGTGTACCTTGGCAATATTGGTATGTATGGCTCGTTCACAAGTAGGGCACAATAACATATGTTTTCTTGCTTGGGTCATCAAATGTTGGTAACAGGCATGGCTACTACAATTGCGCTCAAACGCCATGTACCGTTGTTGTCCTTCGTCAAGAGAGAGTTTAAGGGCTACACATTCCTCTGATTTTGATCCACAATGCTTGCATTGTTATAACCATGGTTACATTTCTCACAATAACAAATGTGTCCCAGGAATGAGTTGATATTGGTAATGACATCACATTGTTGATCATGACGATATACATTCATATATTTTACGTCTTTGAAATTATCGCCTCGAAACAATAGATATCAACCCCCTTCTTGAGGGTGTTCGTGAAAGGTATAAACTGCAGTAAAGACATTTACAGCTTTTGCATTTGAGGAATGCCACATGTGTCTTTGAGCTAGAATGCTGTCACAAGACTTCTTCTTGTTTTCGTTGTTTGGCTTTGTTCGAGGTTTGAATAGTTTGCCAGGATCATTTCCATTTTGTTGTGTCGTTGCTGTCAGCATACATTTCCCCCAAAACTACCGCTAGAGCAAATCACATCTAGTCTTGAGGGTTATTAAATAGGACGAGGCTACGCTTGATGCTGTGAAGGTCGTCCACCAATAACACATTTTTGTGTTGTTTGGTCTTTTTGGGAAGAAAAATGTTTGACCACGTACGGTGTCGCGTTTCAGTCATTGATATGAAACTGATCGTTGGATTGCTGCACGTGATGCATCTTGTCGATGACTTTAGACGGCGTCAATCCTGCTGGACTCTTAAATTTGATCCAAACAGGTGACTTCAAACTGTCGTGATAAATGGAAATTCTCAAACGATCGTCTTTTTGACTCACATTGTCATTTTAGTGTGGCTAGCAAAGAATTCCACACAATGGTGATAAACCACTATGCTTTCTCCAGCGGTAAGTCTGACTTGAAATGTTTCAATTTCACGACTTATGTGTAGGCAGTTGTTCTAAAGTTTCCAGAGGTGCGTTTATCCATTTCTCGGATGTGGTAGTACTTTTCAGGGATTTTTAGGTATTAATGGTGATTGACTGGTTTGATGTTGACTATCTGGGTCTGGATTCTAGTTCACTAATCTTCAAGAGCGCTGGCATGGATTTGAGCCAGACTTCAGATACTGTGAGAGGCGATATATTACGATTCTCTTCTCTTTTCTTAACGAAATGATGCAATAGTTTCATACAAATTGCAAAATGTCATATGAATACATCTTAAACGTGTGGTTCCCTGTATTTAAATTAAGGTCAGTGTTTTCCCTCTATAAAGGTAAATGTTTTCCTTTAAATTATTCATGTCTCTCACAATCCTAGCAGAAAGACGAAAGAGTCAATTCAGTTTGAACTTTTGATCAGGCATTACAAGGTGTCATGTGAAGATTTTTCTTTAAAGAAGCTCATGGACTACTCCCTCTCATTTCGAGATAAAAGTCATGATACTGCCATATCTGTCAGAAAAAAGGGTATTTGTCTTCAGAATTTTCCCAACTTTAATGCAGGACAGGCTTCGAAAGAGACAAAGGGCAACATACTGTTTATCATTTTCAAGTGAAAGGACATTATTATTCAGGCTTCCCTACGAAACAACAGGAGCATAAGAAGAAGATTCTGAATAGGAAGAGAAGATGTATCATTAGAAAAGAGAAAAAACCAAGCAAGAGAAGAAAGATACGAAAGGAAGACGAGAAGAAAGTAATGAAAAGATGAAAAACCTGCAACAGTAAAGAAATTCGAAAAAAGGAGTATAAAGACAAAAAAGAAGCAAACTAATTTTATAAAGTGATGTGTTGTAAAATTGGATCGTAAATTTTTATCACAGAATATACCAAAATGAAAAACGTCACTGTCTCTTAGAGTTGATTATTTAAAATAAAAAATGACCTATACGAGCGCACGCACATACGGGCGTCATAAAGAAAAAAAGGATATGAGTTTTAATTAATTTTGGTAAACATTTTGTAGTCTCCTTTCGATAGAAGTGAGTGACTACGAAAAAGGTCAGTTAGGTGCATGTTTTCGTTAAAACAAAATTAGCCCAGGAACTGGAAGTAATGAGCATTAACTGCTTTATCCATTTGCCACAGCCCAGGTCTACTTCTGGATCTACTAGGTATGTTGAAGGGTTTGGACTGTTTGCCTTGGGAAGGTCTTCTTCTTGGGTAGTATTAATTAAGTCTGAGATATTTGTTTCAGACTTCTTAACGCTGCACACATTTTAAAGGGTGCCTTCATCATTTGACTTTCACTGTTATACGTCTCTCCTATACCTTGTTTCCTTTTCTCTGTTTCTTTTTCCTGTCGTTTTCTTCTAGCCTCGTTTCTTCTCGCTTAATGAAAAATGCAAGTTCTGCTTCTTTCTTCTGTTACAAACATGACTCATATTCTTTTTGTTTGCCTTTTTTTAAATTCCTGGATGAACTTTATCTGCCTTAGTGGCTGCTGCTATGCCCTCACTTCTAGTCTCCACAGCATGAGAATCCCAATACATTGTCTTTAGTTTCTGCCTTGTTCTATATCGCATTGATTCACTCCACATAGACGTTAGCGCACCTATATAGGGAATGTGAATTCACAGGTAGAGTGGAAGACAGGTTCCTCACTGACTGAACTTTGTAATCCTTGTTAGAATTGGTCAAAATACTCAATCCGTTCCTGTCTCCTCTTCCACTATAAACAGCTGTTGTTTTAACCCATTCCATTCACCTGTTCTCGTCGCAAGTGCACCCTCCTATCGTCGATGCTGTTCAACCCTGACTATCGACTGTATGTCAAATTATCATGAACAATAACGTAAGAAAGATTGTTCGTGATTGCAAGATCAGCGAGTTATAAGGCATGTGATAATGTACTCAGAAATTTAACAGAAATACCTAAGGCGTCAAAGACGTCTTAACTGTCTACCATAGATAGTTTCGAACGATCAAATATATTCGAACCGTTGAAGATCTTGAGCCAAGGGATAATGCTATTCTTGACCGACAAGACAACCAAACAACAGTATGTTTCCATGGCCGGTAAAAAGGGAGAAATGATCCATCGCACACAATGATATGACAACTGTAATAATTCGATTACATTGCATGGGGTAAACGCCCATAGCCTCGAAAGTCATATTAGGACTTAGTTGCTGCCATCCACTAGTAGGATAACTTTCGGAATATGGCCGCAGAACTCAATTGCATCTCACAATGCAAATGAACAAGATATATCATGTTATAATCAGTTACACCATGGTAGATTGGGATATTGCGGTATTAAAGCCGTCCAAAATGTTTTTGAATTATGCATCACTCGTTGCGGCCTCAAGGCAATTATTTACAACATATTATAAACGCAGGAGGTAATAAAAGTAGTGTCAAAAATCACCTCTAAATGAGAACAGAAAGTGAATTCTGTCCTTTTTCAGGACAACTAGGAACACAAAAGCAACCCCCAGAGACTATATTATGCTTTCCGGAGCAGATAGAGGCAAGAACACATGAAATAAATCGTGCTCTCAAAAGACAGTCGTTTTTGCTATTAAGATGTGAAATCGGTTCTTTGAAACACTTCTCAGCAATAACCATTTCTGTATAATTCATTGCTTTAATATCACAGTAGATGCTTAGTCAATGATATATCCAGTGGTGTTCTGCAAATGCCTTATTTGCATTTCTACCATGGCAACCAAGTTGCACCAAATTAGGTAAAACATACACTATCAAAACGATCATCTTTAGGATTACATGAATAAAAACAAACTTTCCTCGCGCCTTCAGGAGTCTATAACAATGTACTGGATAAATTGAAAGTTTAGAACTTTGCAAAATACAAAAATACTTGAAGATTTGATGAAATAATTGGAGACCGAGAGATAAACAAACCAACGAAACGGTGCCTACCTACGAGAATTCGCCGAAATACGTTTACTTCAACACGAGCCATCATACAAACACCAATTGGACAAACCATGCGAACGCAAACCATAAAGTTTCATTTCGAGTGTCTCATTTGTGTTTTTTTGGCAGAGTGAGGTCAAGAAGATACCTGGAAATTAATTGTCCTTTGCATGGTCTTGAATGAGATTCACTCAATCAATGAAGAGAAGATTCCAATGATTAACTAGAAAGACTGAGACATGCTTTGACATCAATTTATGTGAGAACGAGTTCTGTAATCTTGATCCATTCATCACATTATTAGCATGAGGATGGCATCACGTAGTCGTTCACCACATAATGTTCGGTTGGCTGAAGGATAATAATGAGATTCACGCAAAGGATTCTAACTGATAAAATACAATATCTCTCAAGATATTATCTGGATCGCTGACACAATGAAAGTTAATATAACATGTGATATCATCAGCAATAGCCTCTATTTAAGACAACAGCTCAAGCTTTCATATTATTTGCTTCTTTATGAATGTGGCACCAGAGACGATTATTATTTCCAATGGCGCCAATATATCCTCCATAACACTATAACCTGTTGACGGACACTCATTTCACTCTTGTTGACCAGAACAACCACAAGTCATATCTCAGTGAGGAGTCATTACATTAGAGAATAAATTTGTCGAATGTCAAATCAGTAGTACCCGTGTGTGTTGTTGACACGAGAAAACCCTTTTATCCGACATATTGCAGAAAGTCTCAGTTAAGTTTCAGGGTTTGTTCACTAGCGGACCAAAGTTTCTAGCGGCCCTTTTCTTGCAAGTTGTATTGATGAATAAAGAAAATGTGATTCAAGTCATTGATAACATCAAACGCGATGGTGTAGATTGGTTTAAAAATTTTGGATTGTAAACACGCGATTAGCGTGTCAAAAAGAAATCACGATTATAATCACATCAATGAAGACAATGCCAATCCCGTTTGGTACAATCATCACTGAAGCCGCTAAACTGCATCTGACTAAGTCTATAATCGCAAATGTGGAAACAAGAATTGGATTGCAGTTGTGAACAGCAAGAAGGTAAAACGAAACCGCAAATGAATTCACAATGCCAAAATTAAAAGTACACATTATTCCTCTTTCATGCGTGCATACCTTGGATTGTCAGTCATACTTGCATTATTACTCATAAAGCCATTTAAAATAAAATTTCAAGAGCATGTTAATTATTTGATTTTGTATGAGGCTTTTGGGAAACAGTATTAAAGCAACACCGGTAAAGATTACTCACTCGGTACGAAGATTGGATGTCAAAAGCGGCACCATTATTTTAACATCGTCTTAGATTTCACCCACTGAGCAAAGTTTGAAATACACATCTACAATATTGACATTCCCACGATATTTATTGGACCCACCAGAAAGTGTGAAGTTTGTGTTGTCTTCTGGACTATCGATGATGTTTCACAAGGATGGGTCCGACAATTCAGAGCAAGTGTAACTTTTGATACAACAATCTCGCCAAGCCTCCAGATGATATAATAGAGTTAATGTTTGAAAGCATTTACAACATTGAATTTGCTCATCGTAGAGGACAACTTCGTTGAAACGTATTGTTAGCGGGTGAGATTTCTGTCATAAAGTTGAATTTTGCAGAAATGTCCGCACGGTTATTTAAGAAAACTAACACAAAGTTGTTTTAATGCGGAATGTCATCACCAACGATTCAGTTTGGCGTTCTGATGGTGTCACTGACGGCAAAGTTGAGTTGTCACCATTAACTTTGTGGGTGAATAAGTTAACCCCATCACTGAATAAAGACTCACGTTTATGTTGTCGCTTATGCACACGTCAACTCTGTCGTTTATCATGCACACTACAGACTTGCACTAAAGACGATGTTTAGGTAACGTTTTCATGGCATTAAGTACCAAAATCGGTGTTAGTGCAACAAAACACCTAATGAAAGCCAATTAAAAGTGTTTAAAGTTTTGTTGCAGTTAAACTGCCATATAAAATAAGGAAAATTTGCTTGACTTCACAAACTGCCACGTCACACGTCCATATTACAAGTTATAGTTGTATACGTGTCGCGACCATATGTTTGACATACCTCTGCAGATATTCTCAAAATACTTTTATGGGTTTCCCAAAAAGTATTGCTTTCATAGAAACAACTAAAATTGTTTACTGAACCCGTCGTGGACATGTATGCGAGGTTCCCGCCGACAGATAAATTTTTATTGCTATGATTATGTTCCACAGGAATCTATTGTTGGAAGTCACATGTGGTCAATTGAGGGTCATGTCGCAACTATGGAAAATTCGTAATGATTTTCTCAAACTCGCAATAGAAAGGTACACTTAAGGCAACGTCATATTACGAATTTATGGTTGGTCTTAATACAGACCAGCTTGCGAAAACAAGTATAATCAGACACGATTGCATAATCACTATACATTTTTTTTTGTAAAACCAATAAAAGCTGAAGTTTTCAATGTGGCAAACCCGAACACAACTTTATCAGCTGAAGGTGGCCAAAAACAAGGAACAACTACGCAAGATTAAAACTAGCAAAGTCGATGATGACGCCAAAGCTAGTCGAATATTTACAGTTCTAGCAGCTAATCCAGCATTGTTTACAATTGAATCTTTCACGGCTGAAAAATAAACTTGTGTTTCTTACCGTCAGAACAGCATCTGGGATAGCGCCAAGACACCTGGTAGGCGGACTCATAGTGTCTCGTAGACGAATAAAGGAGGAGTTAAAATTGTCCACTACTTGGAACAATTCCTAAAGTCCAACTCAGGCATTCGTCTTTATCTACTCATAAAGACTCGGAATGGTCTACGGATTTTCGCTTCCAAGTCCACTACCGCAATAAATCCATGAACCAATTTTCTTTTACCTACGCCGACATTGTCAGTCACGCATTTATGTGGTACCATGGCACGTGTTGGACTTGCCTTGATGGATGTCCAGCATATTGGAAATAATAACGGTCGAAACTGATTTGGCAGATGGACCTGTAACCCATTCCATTAGCATCTGACCAAGTTGTCTCTGAGGGTGGAATCGGGCGAGTTTATGATTTTCTAAGATCTAACTGAAAAATTCGAATCATCCAGCGTTGACAGAATCGACTTTGCTTGGAAGCGGCGAGGAACCTTCGCCATATTCCTTGAGCAGCAGAGAGGGTGAATCCTACAACAATATATTTGCGACAAAATCGATTAAAGCCTCAGAATGCCAATGGAGCCTTCCTACGAAATCTCATATTTCAACCAAAAAAAAATTAAAGGTCCCATTTTACAAATGGAGCCTTAGCGATTTTGTCGTGAATACATTGTCATAACCACACTCAAATTGCTGCCATCTACGTCTACAAATTTTTGCGACAAAATCGATTAAAGCCTCAGAATGCCAATGGAACCTTCCTACGAAATCTCATATTTCAACCAAAAAAAAAATAAAGACCCCATTTTACAAATGGAGCCTTAGCGATTTTGTCGTGAATACATTGTCATAACCACACTCAAATTGCTGCCATCTACGGTCGCAAATATGTTGTCATTTCACCCTCTCTGCTGCTGATTAATACAAATTATTTAACCAAATATTTGATCAAGTCCAATACGATATCGTGACCGAGGGTCGTGTAAATTTATTGTTATAAATCCATATGGGGCAGACTGAGCATGACTAAAGTAATTTTTAAATCCATTGAAGTCCATATCGGAACACCATGTCTGCCAAATATTTCGTAGCGTATGTGTATCAACGCCATTGAATACAGCAAGAATATTGCAGTTATCGCGAATCACTTTTGGAATTTGAGTATATCGTTGAGTGACATATATCACGTCAGTGTTTTTATGCCTACCGGGAAAATATTCTAGCAGGGTTCTTTTGATTATCTAACATTACATCATCGTACACTACAAGATTGTTTTATGTCTCCATCGAGATCTTCTACTGATGGTGCATCATTAATATCAGTAATAAAGTCGATTACACTTTCACCTTTAATTTCTGATGCATTTTTATTAAAATCTTTTAGCACTTCATAGCACCGTTGATCATCTACGGATGGGGCAACTAAAATATATAATTTATCCCACTTCATAAATCGCATTATCAAATTAAGCAGTAATTGTGTTTTGCCTGATCCAGATGGTCCGATTATAATGGCACGGACAGAATTCGGAAGCGCTGCGTGGTGTTTTACGGTTCTCTTCTTTTAGTCGCTGAAAAATCAATTATATTCATAACGCTATATATAAATTATGGATCTATATTGTGTTAAGTGTAAACAGCGTACTGATACAACCGATCAGACAACCATTACAACTAAAAACAATAGACTAGCGCTTACTGGTAAGTGTGTAACATGTGGTACAAAAAAAATTCGATTTTTAAAAAAAGCAACTCGGAGGTGATATTGCCGCAAAACTTGGAAAACTCCCCGGAACCCCATGGGCAAAATACCCCGGAGAAAAACACCTTCCAGGATATAGCTACTGTGGTCCCGGAACGAGATTAGATATCAGACTTGATGATCAAAATCAGCCCGGCCTGGTGAGTATCCGATAAATGCTATTGATAAGGCATGTCATGCTCATGATGTTGCATATAAAAGCAATAATTTGCAACAAAGACATATCGCGGATGTAAAATTAATTCATGCCTTAAATGCTATTCCCGATAAATCCTTCAAAGAAAAAATTGGCTTCATGGTTGGTCAAATCAGCTATGAAAGGCAAATTAGTGTTAGGTGCTGGTAATTGAAAACACCAGTGTTTTTATAGTATGGAATCTATTTATTATTCTCCGAAAGGATACTGGAGGGGTAAAGCAGCAATCAGTAAACTCGCTAACGCTGCAAAAGTGAAAAAATCCACTGCAAAAGATTGGTTATCCAAACAAGCTATATGCAAATTTATCTACCACCGCCTAAACAAATTAATTATTCTCATTTTGATGTTACCGTACCCAATGAAGTTCATCAGGCTGATTTATTGTTTTTACCACATGACCATGGTTACAAATACGCGCTAACTGTAGTTGATATTGCGAGTCGATTTAAACAAGCAGAACCATTGAAAACAAAGTCAGCTTCTGAAGTCGCTTCTGCATTTGAAAGGATTTATCGACGAGGTCCTCTAAGATGGCCAAATCTATTACAAGTTGATCCTGGCAAAGAGTTTCAAGGTGCTGTTCTATCAACAATGAAAACTCATAGTGTTACAATACGACGAGGACATACTGCGTTACATCGTGATCAGGCAATTGTAGAACGATTTAATCGAACTCTTGCAGAACGGTTATTTGGATATCAATATGCAAAAGAATTCATCCAAGAAAAACGATCTCGTGAATGGGTCCAAAGGTTACCGAGTGTAGTTGCAGCGTTAAATAACGAGATTACTCGAACTATTAATATGAAACCAAATATTGCAATAAAAAAAGAATATATTCCCGAACAACCGCAGCGGGTTAGCACTCAGCCACTTCTCGGTGATGTTACTGTGAGATATTTATACGAACCAGGAGAGCTTGAAGGCGGTAAAAGAAGAGCTACTGATCCTATATGGAGTGTTACTACGCATAAAATTTCAACTATAACGCGATCAACTGGTAGACCTCCAATCTACAGATTGGATTCAACTGCACCTCAGCGTGGTTTTACACGCGAACAACTACAGTCATTCCGGACGATACTCAATAACCGCCACATGGTCTTAACTAGCTCCGTTACGTCTATTACACTCAAGACAGGTCAACATCACATTGTTTCTGACATGACCAAGACTGTTATTTTTTCTGTCTACGGTGAATTGTCGAGGGTCTTTATCCGAATACTGCCAGTGCATTATACAATTGCAACTGGCGCAGTGATTATTCTGTTGTTCTTTTAATGCAATTATTACTTCAGCATCAATATCAAATTCTCGTTGTTTTTTTTTGTCCTGCTGTTTGTAGCCAGAGAGTTTTTTATTAATGATGCTAATATCAGTGTTATCATCGTTTGCATTAAAATCATCATCGAAAACAATCCTTCGTAGTTGATTTATTCGTCGTACTCTGGACACTGCGAGATAGACTAAATTTGACCATTCAATGCGATTATCAACTATCCAAACAATTGTATCCGTGATGGTCAATCCTTGTGACGAGTGTATTGTTGTTACATAACCAAGCGTCCATGGTGATTTATCAGCGCATAATGCATCTTCTACAGTATTGATATCAACTAGCACAATATCATTTAACACTAGAATCTGTTTCTCCGTCTGGCCTGGAATTTCAACTTCAATATTCTGCTTTCGTGTATCCAATGGTCTATAAACACAATGGTACTGGAAACGTTGGGAATTTTTTCTTGTGTAGCTCAAACAACTTTTTCTGAAGTGCGTCTCTGACTATCTTTCTACTTGCTACTACAAATCATTTGGTTTCCATGTTTCCCAAAAATCATTCATAGGTGTTTCAGAAATTATTTCACGCGCTACTTCACATTGAATTCTATCGGGTTGTAATCTAATTAGTTTTTTTAAACTCACGTAACTGCTCATCGAGTGCTCTATAGTCAGTATCAATTTCTTCGTAATAATCAACAAATCCTTTTAACCAATTATGTGGACTTCTACCAACAAATGGTGGTGGTTGACCATGATCGCCGCACAATATAATTTTTGTATTATTTTGCAATAACCAATCAAGAAACATTTTTAATACATCTTCTGAAACAGTACATGCTTCATCCCAAATAATAACCGCTGGAATAAATTTCTCACCCATTCGCTCAGGAGTCCAAGCATCGCCCTTGTATCGAAAAAAAACTATGATACGTGCAAGCTTCAACATTTCGTTGTTTGATCTCTCTCGCTAGTCTATGGGTTGGTGTGAGTACAATCATGGACGTTCTCTCTCGATATAATTCTATCGCACGTGTTGTCTTTCCAGATCCACCACAACCGTTTAAATAAACTGTTTTATATCTACAAATTGGATCTGTATCGGTGGTGCTTTAGACATAGATTTTTCACTGATAGAATTATCGTTCTTCAGGTAACTGCTTTTAATCTCAACGTCTGCTGATTCAGAATAATCGCGTTGTATTTCTTGTTTAATTCGCCATGTTCCCCAAGTCTCTTCGCTATTAGTAAATTTAGTTATCTCTTTGATATATTTTTTATCGACATACATTGAATCAATTGCAACTCTGACTGCTATACTAGGAAATCTATTTATCATTGCAAATAAATTGATAGATGCATAACCCAGCATAGAAGCTCTCAAATGTAGATATGCAGAGCTTTCTCCATCACTGTAAGTAACAATTCTACCTAACTTTGTTTTATTTGACAAAAAGGCTGTTTTACAATTTGCGTATCTATTTTTCTCTACTGCATCTTTAATAACGAAGTCGTATTCGGCATCATCTATAATCAATCGTGAGGATTGTTTTTTAAAGTTAAATTTTTTTCCACCCTGTGTAAATTTACCGATTATTCTTCGGCCGAGATCCTTTGCTTCATTATTTCGTTGATTAAATATCTTTTTTGACCATTCAATAATGTACTCCTCGTCAGCATCAATATGTTTTCTAGACTTATCGATTATACTATCAAGACATTCTGGTTCTGGTAACCAGACATTGGTTTTGTTTTCGATATGAGATAATCGCTTCGCTGACAATCAACGAAACTAACACTTTACAATCAATCATATATCGCAATAACACTATTGGTAACCACATCCTTTCAGCCATGTGTCTACCAATCCAAACATAACAACACGGATGAAGTCCTTCAGCGAATTCAAATGATACTACGCAAGCAAAACCGGTCAAATCAAAATCAGGCAGTGGTCCATTAATAGCAACGCGAGTCATTTCATGTGTGGGATGTCCAAACCGTTTAAAATACTCACCAGCGAATCCATATCCTAGAAAACTTCCTGGATAACAGGCAACGATATCAACTGATATCATATTCTCACGATTGTACTTAACGTTCCATAGACCGCCATGATAATATTCCAAACAGCTGGATTGAACATCCTGTAAAAACTCTTTTCGTGTTGGTTTCCAATGATTTTTCTTTCTTGCAAAATGAGCTGCAGCTGATGGAATTGTAAAACAATTTGTAAGTAACTGTTCGTAATCTTCGGATTTTTCATTAAAAACGCTAGCGTTTTCACTGAGACTTATTGCTAGATTTTTCATCCTATTATGTAGACTTTCACTGCGATATAATTCACCGTTAGGTTTCACAAATTGATTGAATTGACATTCTTCATCTTCAAAACTATGAAGTAGCCATACTGATACAGGGTCGTTTTTACACAAACTAGCAATAGCATCGAATAATCTTTCTTCAGTGAGAATACCATCCTTGATGAATTCTTCTGGGATATACTTCACTGTTCTGTCTCGCGGGAATATTGATCAATAATTTTGATTGGAGCTCCGTTTTTATTGTATTTCGATTCGTATAATACTTCGCCAGTTATCGTTTCTTTAAAACGGTTATCGGAAATCTCAACGACTTTTCCAATCTAGCTATATCGGAAATAGTTGCTCCGTTCTCTTTCACTGTTAGCTCCCATTCATCTATTTTTTTATGTCTTAGATCGGTTAATTTATTCCCACGGAGTGCATTTGTAAAATGTTCTAAGACTCTTTGTGCCACACAGTTGAGTGGTTTTTCCGCTGACGTTGACTGTTTCATTGGTGCTAGTTTTCCAATGTCAGGGTTATTTAACGGATACATCCCATAAACGACTGCTGTTTCTGGATACGCTTTTTCATAGTATGGTTATCAATTCCAGTTAACAGCCCTGGTCTGGAATAACGGCTAACAATGACTGATGTCCCATCTTTGAGAATTGGAACAAATTTGTCTCTTATAATATATTCGCCCGATTCTAATTTGATAATGAATTTCACTCTGATAAAATACCGTTTATTGCCAAGTTGTGATAGTATCATAGCTGCTGTTTCATCATTCATTCTAGCATCAACAACACCATCAATTCTAAATGTTGACCAGGTGTGTGATGCACCATCCTGTTTAAACTCATGAACACAATCTCGTATTTTTCTAATCAGACTTCTATTAGTTATTCTCTCTTTTGGTACGTCTTCGAGAGTTCTATCAAGATTGAATTTAATATTTTTCCGAGGCTTGATTGCCGATAATCTCTTGAATTCTTCATTCATATAAATAAGACAAGTATTTAAATAGAAAAGTTTGTTTATATATAATGAATCACTGCAAATGGCTTATGATCGGATCAGTAACCCCATGCAATAAATCGTGTAGAGGTGAATTCTGTGGATATCACTTACAGAGTGTCAGAAATATAATTCGACAGGTCGTCCCCATGCATAAATTGTGGGGTGGGTGTGAGAGGAAAATCACAATTATGTATCAATTGTGGGGGTAAGCGGTTTAGAGAATTGAAACGTTATTATGATAAACGAATAAAAAACGCCATCATTGACCCTAACCATGACTCTGTCAAAGACAAAATCATAAAAACCCCTCAAGACTACATTAATAGATTTATAATTAAAGCAAATGATGAATTAGACAAATATTATTATATATAAATGGAGCAAGAATTCAGACCACATCCAATACTCGTTAATTATGAAATATCTCGTAATGGTGTTGTTAGACACTGTAGACTAAAGAAAACCGTGGGATATGTTAATAATCAGGGATACTTGAAATTTACTGCTGGAGGAAAGGGATATCTCTGTCATAGGGTAGTCTTTGAGTGTTATATGGGACCGATTAAAGATGGCTGTGTTATTGATCACATTGATTCTAATATTCAAAATAACGCGATTTCCAATTTACAATGCATTTCTCAAAGAGAGAGAATATAAAAAAAGGAAAGACAGGGACTTGTAAGTCAGTTGGAAAGAGACCAGTACAGTCATTTGATACAACGACGAATGAAGAAAGAGTTTTTCATTCAATGAATGCTGCGGGAAATATTTTGGAATATGTATTCCTTCAGTACGAAAAGTTGCTGAAGGGATTTATCAAACAGCTATCTCAAAGAAAAATGGACATAGAATAAAGTTTTCCTATTTACAACATAACTCTCAATAGTTAGTTATGCTATTTTAGTCATTTTTGCATTTTTTAACCATTAGATCAATTACCATAGGGCAAAACACTAAAAACGTTTCGCGCGTTAATATCATTGTGTACATATTTCTTTTTCAATATTTATTCGCAATATTCACGTATATATGCATTAAAAGAGTAAATGACAATAACTGGAACAGCCGGAACAGCCACATAGTAAATATAGTTATTGTACCGGAACGCGCGCGTGTAAGACAAGACACTGGGCCAGGGTTCTATTAATAGATTTTTTAAAAATCCCAATTACAAGGACAGCGCGTTAACAGCGTTTGTATGAAAATGAAATTACTTTAAAATTACAAATTAAAATGATTGTATGTGAGGTCAAAATAGTAAAATGCGCTACATGTAGTTTAGTTTTTTAGTGTGGCTATGTGTAATAAAATTCAGAAAAATATCATTCTCGATTCAAGAAATAGCAGGTCCTGAATTGACAGGGATCCCCATTACGGAGTTATCTTGTCATGTAAATCCATTATTACTACGATTATTTAATCGTAATATTATAGAAATTAATAAAAAAATTGCTATTATTTAACAGTTGTATTTCTTGTTTTAATGTTTTATTTAAATACTTAGCTTCCATTGAAATTACTACACAGTATTCATTATGAAATGCTAGAAAATAAATACACACCTACACATTGACACTGCAGTATTAGTTCACCTTATATATAATATGAGCCGTAATAAGTTTGGGGCTTTAAAACGAAGCCCACTTTGCCAATCAAACCTCCCACGCCATTGACATGGTGTGGTTGAATTTTTTCAACTGCAACCAGGGTTAATTTCTTGGGTTGCTTTTGATTGGCAGATTGGGGGTAGGTCCGCCCCGTCGTTTCATGTTTGTATCGTCCTGTACTGTCCCTATCATACCATCCTATCATATAACCATCCTATCATATAACCATCCTATCATTTCATTGTATATAACCATCCTATATAATCGCATTGTAAATATTCATTCATTGAATCGCATTGTATATATAACCTATAATCGCATTGTATATATAACCTATAATCGCATTGTAAATACTCATTCATTGTAAATACTCATTCATTGTAAATATTCATTCATTGTATATATATCATCCTATATGTAATGTACTGTCCCCCCCACAACATATCTTCCGGAAGACCTAATATAGCATTTGTTACGTTAGAGCTTCCAATTGGGAGATCTATGTTTGTGGCCCTTGGGCTTATATAATGCGAAGGCACTAAATGAGTTCCAAGAATATGCTGTCCCCCCTCTGGGCCTCTTTGACGTCGTTTGGCGCGAAAGAGGTTCCAAATGAGGCTTTATGTTATATGTTCAATGTTTGTAAAGAAATCACTTGGATTTCACGTCTAATACCCATATAACCCGCCCTTGAACTCGATTGGGGGGTTAGGGTATTGTATAAGTCTTTAATGTATGTGCCCTTTCTTGCCTCGAAACTCGAATGAGGAAGAGACGGGCATTGTATATGTTTTGTTTTTTTTTGTATATAAAAATATTTTAAAGATAAGAGAATACATTAGTAATAATAATAAATGGAATTTCAAGATATTACATCTATCATCACAGAAATATCAAATTTAAGAAATCAAGGAATCGTACTTTCTGAATTTTTGAATGAAGACAGACTTTTGAATGAATTTGAACAAATTGATATACAATTGAAACATGGAAGATATGTTCTACCTAAAATGTATTCACTGATAAAAAGAATCCAAAAAGCGGTTAATGCTTCTTTGTATAACAATGATATTAATTTATTCATTCGGCTATTTAGTATAGTTGAAGCCATTAGAAAGAAACTCGGGGAACAGTACCAAGTTCGGTCAGAGATTGCTTTGAAAGTGAAATCTATAAGACGTTTGATTGATGCAAGTGAAACCGACAATTGAAAAATCGTTAGCATTTCCAATAATGACATCAGAAGCATTAACTACCAGACTAGCCCGTGAGAGGTTAGCATTACTGAAAGAGTTTATACCAATTCGAGATAACGTGCGAGATAAACTACAACTTAGACAGCAGCGCAGACTGACTTTTCTATTGGAAGCGAACAACTTTTTGCCCCTGTAACTAAAGCCACTAAGGATATGAAACTTGCAACAGAACGTGCTATATACGGCGACATCCCTAAAGAGGGAGCAGTACCTATTATTGATGTATTAGGAAAGATTGCTACAGAAACTGAAAAAAACTCACGAGGGAATAAAACAGCTTTCAGGTGAGTTACAAACTCAGCGAGAAATACAACAAATGGGTAATATTGATACTGATGATAACCCCGTTGAAGATGCTAGTGTTTCCACTAAAAAAAGTGTTCCTTTTAACGAGAAATTCACTGATGAAGCTATAGAAGAAATCAGACGAATTCAATTGCTGAAACCTGAAGACTATAAGTCATTTGGTGACTTTGCTGTCAAAAGTTATTATAACAGAAGGGAATTTTTAAAAGATGAGTATAAAAAAAAACACAATAAAACGAGATCAATGGGTGGATTGGTTATTTAAAATTAATAAAAATGAACCCGGCAATTTAAATAAGGATACATTGGATTACAGAGCTTTTAAAATGGGAGTTGATGCGTATGGTATACAACAACAACAACTAAAAGAACAACGAAAAGAACAACAACAAGGTCGAGGTCGAGGTCGAGGTCGAGGTCGAGGTCGAGGTCGAGGTCGAGGTCGACAATCTCCAGAAATTCAAAATGTTTCCGAACCAGCTCCAGAAATTCAAAACGTTTCCGAACCAAAAAGTACTTCAGGAGAGGGTTATGGAAGTTCTCATCATGATTCTCATATGTGTCCTAGTAATATCATTAATGATATATCACGACTTGAGGTTCTTATGGGAGGTAAGCGAGCTGGGAATAACTCAGTCGAAATAACTAATGAAGCATTTGATATTTGCAGACGATTATTCCAAGGTGGGATAATTGATATTCATACGTATCGAGAACTCTTGGATGAGTTAATGGACGGAATTCCGGGAATTTAGCGATTGAAATTGTATTTAGAAATTGCAAAGTCATTTCAAATAAGATGATAGTACACTATAATCACAATAAACCAACAAACGTGTATGTAGTGAACTCAAGATTGCCCGTTTATAAGGCATACTACGGTGACGGCCTTGGAAATATCATGGCTGGTTTATTCACAAGAATAGCCCCAAAAGTAGCACCAATTGCTAAACAATTAGCGATGAAAGCCATTGATGTTATTCGTAATAAGGGAATTAACGCTGTTGGAGATCTTGCAGGAACGGCCTTTTCTACCGCAAAGAATAGAATAACGTCATTGCGAAATCTAGATTCGGACGAAAACCACCACCACCGCTACCTTCAACAACAATGATGCCTGCAAATGTCAGTAAAGTGATAAATAACGCAGTGGAACAAAAACTAGCATCATTAGCAATGACTTCACCAGATAGTAGTAATATTGCAAGTATGATAGCGGGAAGTGGTCTTGGAGGAAATCGAAAAAGAAAATGATTTAGAAAAACGATACGTTTTAGTATAAATGGCATTTAAAAAAAATTGCTGATCCAGCGTTTGATATGGCGGCACCGGTGAATAAAGATGATTCTAAAATTAACTATCAGTATTATGCCTATCCTGCAAGAGAGCCTAATCAACGAGGGAGAGTTGAACTTCAAGTTCAAGATACAAGTAGATACTTTTTGCCGTGTGAGGCGTTTATTGAAGTAGAAGGAGAACTTGTAACAAATGTTGCAGCTGATACGCCATATGGAATGACCAAAAATATCCGAGTTGGTTTCGTAAATAATGGCATTATGGCGCTATTTAACAGTGCAAGATATATCATTGATGGAAAAGAAATTGAATCAATAGAACAAGATGTTGATATTGCAACAACAATAATAATCGGACTTGCGAGATATTCTGATGATTATACAAGGTCGGCTGGTCCGTCTATGATGTTTGCTAAGGATACTTCTGATCATGCTGACCATATTCAGTTTATTAAAGTACGAACTGCGCAAGCTACTGCAGAAGCTGATCAACAACTCGCAGCTAATCTAGACCGTGAAGATAGACCAGGCGCTGAATTCGACATTTTAAAAAAGGGTTAATGGTAATTTCAATCTAGGATTTGCAACACGAAATGGAACATTGAAAGGACAACATCGACGGTTTTCATGTGCAATTCCGTTACATCATATATTCGGATTCTGTAGAAATGTCAGAAAAGTCATCTATGGAGCAAAGCATACAGTCGTGTTAGTGCGAAAGGAAAATGACAATGATGCAATCTGGCATGCTGATGGTGTTGATGATGGTAAAGTCATTTTAAATAAATTGACTTTATGGATACCCGTCTTGACACCAGCAGTTACAATAGAGCAAGAATTACTATCGTTTATGGACACAGGTGGAAAATCATTGCTAATTGGCTAACAACAACGACTGATACGAAGCAGGATAATGTAAATGGCACATTTACATGGCACTTAGCATCAAAACAAGGTGTTTCAGCTCCACGTCATATCTTTATAGCGTTACAGGATGCAAATCGAGTGGGTCGTCAAGTATCTAGTCATGTGATATTTGATAAATTAGGAGTAAGTGAAGTTTCGTTGAGAATAAACGGACAACAAGAGCCAGCAGAGATTGTACATCTTAATTATGAAAACAACAACATAGCTCGTGTATATCATAGAATATTGTCGTATATGGGTCGTGATCAAAATGTTGATACTGGTTTGCAAATATCGCAAATTGATTTTGAAAAACACTATCCGATTTATTACTTTTCATTGGAACATCTTGACATGATGAGACAATCTGTTGTTGATATATACTTCCAAGCTCGGGTACAACGCCTGCTGGCTATAGCCGATTATAGAGCAGTTGCTGTCATTCTCAGTGATAAATCAATGTTGTTAGAAGGAGTTGGCGGACGAATGAGACTTATTGATGCACCAGTGGAAAACATGTAATGTTTTCAAAAATCATTTGATTTTCCAAACATGTAGTTAGGATTTTCACAATAAGATCAATTGAAAGTGTAAATTACATTTAGAATAGAATGACATATAGTATTGTTAATGTCCAGTTGACTGATGGTCAGGTCAAGAAATTGAAATCAAAGTCGGCTAAATGATGTGGAACTACAATAACGTTGAAACCCACTCAAATGTCCGGTGGTGCACATAAATTATCATTGACAGATCGTCAAATAAAACATTTCAATGATGCGCTAAAGAACAAACGAGGAGTTCAAATTGATTTTTCGAAAGCAGCTATCGCCAGTATGATAAAATCGGGTGGAATATTCCCGCTGTTAGCTGCTATTCCAGCATTGATTGCAGCGGCTGCCCCAGCGGTTGCGAAGGCGGCAGCGTTAGGAGCCGTTGGTACTGCTGCAGGAATGGCCCTGAAAAAAGCTACTGGGAAAGGCTATAAAAAAAGGTCTAAGACTACCAGGAACTCCACACAATTGGTACAAGGGCACGGGCCTAAGAATACCAGGAACGGCTTATTAGTGGAAAAATCCCTAGGATTTTCACCAATGTCCAATTTTGATTTAATTGATGCTGTAAAATCATTATCAATAAAAAACTTTAGAGGAGTTTTCATGAGAGATCAATTACCGTCAAAACCAATGAAAAATGAAACGGGTATTATCAATCACGATAACAGCAGCGGAAAAGGAACTCATTGGGTCGCATATGCAATTGATCCACGTGGGGAATTGTCTATTTTGATTCATATGGTTAGCTCCACCAAAAGAATTCATGCGATATGTATCCACAATAACAAAGTCATCTCCAATTTTTTATTCCACGCTACCAACACAACAGTTAAATGATCCACCGATATGCGGTCGTGAAGTATTAAACTCCTTGCAGAGATATCTAAATTTCCAAGAAAACCACCACAAGTTGTTGTTAATGAATATACTAGCAGGCAATGGCAAAAACGATAGCGTTATGATTTAGAAAAACGTAGCGTTTTCGTATAATGATTGATATTTGGGGGACGAACCTTTATCAGAATAAAAAAAAAACAGAAACCGATAGCAAATTCGCTGTCGAAAGTGTAAAAAAAATAATCGAAGATGAAATCGCCGAGACATTAAATTTGTCAAGTGTAGATCCTGGGGAAATAGTTGTATTTCAAGATCGCCAGGGCAAATTGAAATCTAGTAATGTTTCATTGGATGATGTCTTAATACGAAGACGTGACGTCGTTGAAGATACAATAGCGTTATATTCAAATGATGGAAAACTCAAACCGGGTGTACTCGTTTCTTCTCTACAATCACAGATGCATTAAAAAATTTAAATGAAGAACTTGAAAAACATATAACAACATATACTTCCCTTCGTAGAAATATTATCAATAAATTCTTTGGAACACCAGCGGTAACCTCTCCATCTCTCGCTGAAATTAAATCCAATTTTGATGAAATTAAATCCAGTATTAAAAATATTAATGATGCTGGATTTAGTATTATTAGAGATAGCATTAATAGTATTAAAAAATCTATCGAGGATATTACAAAATTTAAAACAGACAATCTTCCGCTACTTGAAAGAATAAAGATTCCTCATGAGAGAAATATCATAAATATGATATACACAGTTCTCTCTGGATCATTAGATTGGGAACCTAAAAAGAATACAGTAACCCTCACTGTGTCAAACAAGGGTATTTATCGATTAACAATAGTGTCACTGAATCAGTTTAATATATCATCATCGACTTCATATGGATACAACAACGTGATTTCAACGACTATTGACGTGGGTGAATACAAACGGTTTACAATAACAAGCACTGATCCTAATTTAAATAAGACATCATTTGTATGTACATGGAGTTTGTAGCTGATCTAAATTAGAATTTTTAACAATTAAAAACCACTTGAGGTTTTAAAATAATATGATTCCATCATCGCAATATCGCTATGATACCGTCAAAGACTTCTAACAAAACTCAAAACACTCATTGATGAATATGAAATAAAAATTAAAAAGTATCGCAGGAGAATTACCGCAATTGATGTTACAGTATACTCGGTATCTGGTATAATGGCCGGTGCTGGTATTATACTATCTTCAGTAACAATGGTAGCTCCGATTGCTGTCCCAATTGCTATTTCCGCGGTGACAACATTTGCTGGACTTGCAAATGCTATTACTAAAAAAAATATCATCGTGTTCTCAAGAAAAACTTAACGACTATATAGTAAAACATCAAGCAGTATCTAACGGTTACTCACAATTATCCTCGTTGATGTCATCATCGATTGATGATACGATAATTACCGAAGACGAATTCTCCGCGATGATACGTATTTATGATACTACGATTAAAAACGCTAGCGTTTTTTTTCATCTATTGCAAAATTAGACATTGTAAATAATAATAATATTAAGTCGCAAGAGATTCAACTACTTCAGCGGATAGCAGAAAATACCACTCCGCGGAAAACAAGTATGATATCAATATCGTCACAACCCTAAATTCAGTGTGAATTTTTCCCTCGCCTGTTTCAGTAAAGGAAATCGCGTTGGCAAAATTACGAGTGTATCATAGTTGGCCTAATATCAGATCGGTTCCATTTGGCGGTCAGAGACCTAATAATTCTCTGGTATTTGCATATAGGAATAAAAAAGATGACACTCCAGATTGGAACGTTGTTTCAATACCAACTGGATCCTATCAAATTGAGCAAATAATAATGAATTACAACGTAGAATAAAATCCATTACTAAAAAAGAATCAAAAATTGCGATAACAGTTCATGAACCAACACTGTATCATCTACAATTGAAATAGGCTCTCCTGGGTATGTTGTAGATATTTATAACAGTTTCAATAAGAACAGTATTAGGATGGCCCGAAGATCCACCTAGTAGTGCCTGTAATTCCACGCCCGAGCCTATAAAATCTGATTACGTCACTGATGAAATAGGACCTGAAAATCCATCAAAAGGATATTCGAAAATCGAGGATACAAAACTTTACAGAAAAAGATATCTGAAAAAGAATCAGCTATGGTAAGATGTTGGAGTAATTCCGTCCCTATTTTTTAATGATTATATCCCACAGGAAGGTGAAATTCTGGAAATACATGAAACAAGTCCACATTTGTCCCATATTAAAGATCCTTTCTTTTGATAGAATGAATCAAATGATTTTTTTGTCGTTATTACCTCGTTAAGATCCTGTTCTTCTTACAAAAGATGAGTTTACTAGTGTAGTCGCCCGCGGGTAATAAAATCATCGATGACATGGAAATATTTAATTCGAGTATTACTAATCTCTTCACTTATGATAATAGACTCCGATTTATCGAAAAACTAGCTCAGCTCAAGATTATAAAAAAAATATAAATGAAAATCCAAATTATAAATTACCAGGATATAACGTTCCCGAGTTAAAGAAAAAACTCAGAACTGCCATCGACGAAGGATTTAATAAAATCTATCAATCATGGAAAGATAGCCAGCCGAAGCCTATTATCCTCACTTATAATAATTCTCCCGACGGCGACGGTAGACATATCGCACCGAACAATGTGAATATTTCATCGGTGATCGCACTTAATTTAACGTGTGATGTAATCGAAGGAAGTTATCAAATTAATATGGAACAATCAAATCAAGCCCGACAAGGTTACATTCTTTATTCATTTTCACCAACAGCCCCCCCCCGGATTTTTAATTGTTGAAAATCCGACTAATCCAGTCTATATGCAATGTCAAAATGATTCACTAACTAGAATTAATTTTACACTCACCGATCAGTCAAATAATTTAATTGATCTACGTGGTGAAGTATTATCGATTAGTCTGTTTGTGAAAAGCTAACAAATAATTTGTATTAATCAGCAGCAGAGAGGGTGAAATGACAACATATTTGCGACCGTAGATGGCAGCAATTTGAGTGTGGTTATGACAATGTATTCACGACAAAATCGCTAAGGCTCCATTTGTAAAATGGGGTCTTTATTTTTTTTTTGGTTGAAATATGAGATTTCGTAGGAAGGTTCCATTGGCATTCTGAGGCTTTAATCGATTTTGTCGCAAAAATTTGTAGACGTAAATGGCAGCAATTTGAGTGTGGTTATGACAATGTATTCACGACAAAATCGCTAAGGCTCCATTTGTAAAATGGGACCTTTAATTTTTTTTTGGTTGAAATATGAGATTTCGTAGGAAGGCTCCATTGGCATTCTGAGGCTTTAATCGATTTTGTCGCAAATATATTGTTGTAGGATTCACCCTCTCTGCTGCTCCTTGACTGAAATTGTAGTGAAACAGATAATCAGAGCCGCTACTGTATTGGTGTAGTTTATAGACATAAATACATTTCTGATTCTGAGGCTCAAAAACAACAAAACTTTGATTCAGAGGTGTCCGCACCGATACCTATATTAACTTACTGGAGCATAATTCGAGGAATATTGAGCACATAAACAGAAGAAATTCTCTGATGGCTTAGCAAATGGTTTGATTATTTCTAGTGTTGCATATAACGGTTTTGATAGCTAGACCTAAACCGTATCTTTCATTTAAGCCAGATTTAAGGATATGTGGGGTACTGTGCCAAAGTCATTTTAGATTACTAATGCGTACCTATATGACGGGTATTATTTGGGGAACATTTACATATATTACATCTATATTACAAGTTGCCAGAAGATAAATGCAATTGGAAGGAACTACTATCTATTCTTAGGTCTACATAACTGCCATTTTTGTTAGTGTTGAATAATTATGTAACATATATATATATATATATATATATATATATATATATATATATATATATATATATATATATATATATATATATATATATATATATGAGACAAATATCGTTAATATTGTTTATTGATAATTTGTTTTCTCTAGCCGATATATATCTGCATGAGTATTGTGTTCAGATATCCTCAAGTGAACTCCCAAAAGGCAAATAAAGAGCGACAGTGGGACCATCGTTCTGTGCCAATACCAGTTATAGATAAGCTTAGAATCGTGGCATTATTGCTAAAAAGTCATTGGGTCTCAGAAACACCATCAGATGTGGAAATACGCGGAAATTATTCATAGGCTAGATACTGTAATGCACTGAAGAATACATAGCGATAATATTCCCGTCAATTATATCTAACCAACATTAACTAAACGAAAAAGAGAAGGATATCAACTGCGATTTTTTAAACAATCAGCTTATTCGTATAACAGTAGAGGTGGGAAGGTGGAAGAATCGTTACAAAATCAATGCACGATCGTAATCTTCGTAATCTATGCGTTTTGAAATTAACCGTGGGGAACTCAAAGTCATCGGGGACATATATTTATCCCCAGAAAGACATTTAAACCATTGGAATAATATGACTGATTGGAAATACGTGCACGTCGTGCACCCAAAGAAGATCAACATGTCAAGCATGTCAAGCATGTCAAACGTAACGATGACATTGTTAATATAAGATCTCTTAAGGAGCCTTATAAATTAAGTCATAATGAAAATCATTTTAGTCATGAACTATAAACGTTTGTGTGGTAATAGATTTTATTTGAAGAATTTCCACCTAGACCACAGTTGGAATTTTGACCATAGGTACCACCACTGGTACTCCTTTCAACTTTGCCATCGATGCTAAACTGATTGTTCCCTTTGTTACGGGTTTTGTTGGGAAATAGCTTCGTTATGCCTATATTCGCAATTACAGAATTATTCAGAACTATTTGATGTAGTCTCATTTCAATCAGTCGCCTATTAACGATAAAATCTAGGCTGAGTACGATATCGTGCTAGTTTAAATATAAAACATTTGTGCACAGATATAAAACTGGGACACAAACGACCAAACGTTGGGGATTCGTATATATTCAGTAAAAATGTAAATATGTTGATTTTTCAGCGAGGTCACAGTGGCTTTGTTGATCTCAGAATAGTTCTTTCTGTGAATTTAACTTGTGGCCATGTGTAAATGTCCTGAGCAGGGATAAATCACCATCTAATCTGCATTAAAAGAATGTTTACAATAGCTAATTTAACAGCGTTTTATTAGGCATAAAATGTTCGTTTGGTTAAAATCTCAGTGAGTCACATACGGTTCCCGACTATTTTAGGCTGGGATCAGAACTGATTTAACTCAAATCTGTGTAACTCCAGGTCTCAAACAACCAAACGAGTTTATTCTGTGAAATTACAAAAGTAATTTCAAATTATAGCATAGATGAACTTTGTAAAATTGCTTCATATAGCCTAGGATGCTGATTTCTCTTTCACACAAAACGGTAAAGAAAAAACACATTCATCGTTACTCTTAGGATGTTCTAGCGTCTTAAAACGGTCCACCGTTGAAATTGCATGTAACACGATACAATACATCACTGATTACTTATCACTTGTCAACAGTCCGTGTCTATTATTGTGATAGTCGATCACGTGATCGAATCAGTCAAGTACGATGACTATCTGAAAGTACATGGACATTTATGGAAGTACTTAGCATCACTTTGTGACTTATTCAAAAGATAAAAATAACGGTTGCCAAAGTCATTAGGGCGTACGCCTCGGGTGTAGGAGGTCGCGGGTTGGAACACAGGCCAAAGCATACGAAATAATTTTAAAAATTATACTTGCATTAGCGCTCAAAATTAAGACGTTACTGTTTAGGACTGGTTTGTGTGGAGATAGGTTAATGTGAAAGGATTGGACATGATGATACATGTCTGTGGCATGATATCCCAGTGCTAGAAAACACTTTACATTACCAAACTGCTAACATAGTAGCAATATGACCAAAAGTGTTTAAAGCTACGAATCACACACACACACACACACACACACATACATACATACACACATCCCATATTAACAGATAATATTACGACCTGAATCGTGATTAATTTGAACTAAAAACTACATTGCGCCTTTTGAGATCTATAACACATGACTATAATCCCATTAGAGCCTCTATGTGAAACAAATCTTTTTAGCTGATTACCAATCGTCTGATGCTAAGGTGATCGTCAAAACAATAAAATAAGTCTATTACGATCATACTAGTAATCATATTATTAGTATTTTATATATGAAACCTAACTGATGATCGCATTGTACCCCTATTAATACGTTTATTTGTGGACATCTGAAATAATAAAAATATCTTTATGCTGAATGTTCTTTATTTAATAATTTAGACTGATTAAACAGAGATGGAACCCAGCAAGTTCCACTTAACCATTTCTGCTGAAGTTGTTATAAATGACTTTCGATTGATAAAGAACCAAAGATAACCTTTACATCAATTAATGTCTTCCTAAATCACAGAAAGGCTCAATATATGCATGGTATATGTCTGACCGTTTTGTAGATGTTGTAAAATATGTCTGTCGGACCTATTGGTCGTAGATGTTGTAAAATATGTGTGAATTGGTTTGTCCATCATTGTTGTAATTGTTGTAAAGAAATAAGATGTTGCAATTGTTTTAAAAGATTTATTGGCCAATAAAACTAGGACTTGAGAGTAGGTTTAATGTCATAAGGACATTTTTGTTTACATTTTTGTTAACTTTTATTTAAAACTGTTGTTTTTACATGTTCTTGTTACTTTCTAATTATTTTTCTAACAATGCATTTTCCCATCATTTCATGCAATTTCAATTCCTTTTATATCTTGAGGAGGATAGATTTGATAGCACGAATTCAATTGATCCATACTGAAACCTCGAAGAAATGTTAATTTTATATTGCTACTAGCGTATGCTAGCTTTAAACGATCTCTCCTTTTGAAATCATAAATAATGGGGTTGGATATCACGAACAATCTTGTACTGCGGTATACCCCCCATTTCTCAACTTACCGCGATACATGCAATGGTATACTGCACTTATGTTATTGACCAATAATATTTTAAAGTTATGTGGCGGACGTCATGTAATTTTTGTGAAGATTCACGTTTCCCGATAGTTGAAAAAGTGTCTGACTCTGATTTATAATAAACTAACACTTTTATGTCCTTTATATTACATGAAAAAAGATTTATCGTGCGATAACATAATAAATAGCTCTCCCTCACTAATCCCAAACCTTAAATGAACAGTACCTTACAGTAGATAAATTTGCCATGTGCATTATTTTTGTTGTAAAAAGCTAAAATGTTTAGATAAATTTGGATGATTAAGCTTCACTATAGATGACACCATTTGAAATATGTTGTGCATGTTGGAAAAAAAAGAAGAGTTGAAAGAATCATACCTCTTACTTGTTACTCTATTAATATAATGTAGCAGTTTTCTGTGGGATGAGGACAAAATATTTATCAGAGACAAGAAAATGTAAAATTCAATATCTCACAAAACGACTAAACGTTTAATGGACGTTGAGAATTAGGTAAACAACATACAGGGTACGAATGTTCTTCTAAATGTCGATAGATGATTCTCAATTTTGTGAAGGAATACATGTACTTAACACAATAACATATGCTAGTAAAGAACAAAAACAAATGACGTATAAATTTTCTCTTTTCATCAGAGATGTTTGGAAACGTTGCTCTTGGCTCGAAATTCTTTCACAAAATGGAATTTGGCCATCACGTGTCAAATAATTGATCAAATAATCACAATATATAAAAAATATATTGTCATTAAAAATGCATAAATGCCAAATATATCATTACAATTGTAGCAATATTACCCAGATATCTCCGCATTTTCCTTGATTACTGAAATAATCAAAGTACTGATGCAATAGTAAGGAAAAGCATCCGCGCTAAGCCGGTATATGGGCAATACTGTAATCTCTTCTAAATACGACTCGCGACATTTTCCATCTGACCGTACTAAACCGACTGTGGAATAATTGTCGAGATCAGCCATGCTAATCCCGTTCGTTCTGCTTCTGTAAATCGGATGTTAAGGAAACAATGAGTGGACAATGTGTTGGAGTGGGAAATGTTAAAACAATAGTAATTATTAATAATAACAAAATGAAACTCGTCTCATTTACAAAATCGATTTCATATCTTGTGTTTCTCCTATTCAAAATTATTTTGTTTTGTTTGAGTTTAAAATTAGGTTATTCCACGTGATATAATGTCCAATGAGATCATGCACTTTATTCAACTTCGGCTTGTTTGTATGGGTTATAACTTAAAAAGTAAATAATCCTAGACAAATAGAGCTCATAATCATGTCTGTCATTGGAATAAATTAGTGTCAATAGGAATGAGATTGCCACATATCGCCAACTGGAACATCGATCGGCGATTTCCTGCATTTCTAGAAATAACCACAGATACGACTATACATACATTAATTTGGCATGGTGATTAATATCTGTCAGAATGCACCACAGTGTTGCGACAAAATTTCAAAAATTATTTTGAGTGTGTTTGTTTCCATCCATCGCCATATTGAGTCTTATCATCGAAGGTAGTTCACAATGTAAACGAAGTACATCAAGCTTTTTTTGTCAATTAAAGGAAAAAGGTCGAATATATTGCGATTGGACATATTGCAATGACAATAATAAGAACAGATCCTGCAAATGAGCGAGTCAGAATTTTGATAATTTGTTCTACGGCTTGAAAATTTCGTTAGACATTGTATTTACGACTCTAAAATCTGATGATACAAATTCAAATGATCTCTTTTGTTTAAATCCAAGAGTATATAAAAGTCAATCCGAATCGATTAGAACAAATTAAGAATATTGGACTTTGCACACAGAAGATGTAAGGTTCCAAAGTGCTCACAAAATCAAAACCAATTCAGTTGCAACACGTACACTTCTATTTTAACGTGATAGCGTTCAACATCTGTTGCATTCAGGAAAAACAAAATTCAAACACCACGTGATTTTAGAGCATGGTTACAGGATAACAGAAAAGCTATTCGAGAACATTATTTTAGTTCCTCACCATACTTTTCATGTCAGTATCTAAATATCAATGCACACATGTATCACACCACCAAGTTTGGTTGTACTCCATATGTGATACACCCTGTAATTTGTAAAATAGTATGTTCATTTAAATGCGTCTGATATCATAATGTGGCCGAAGGTACCTTGTCTGGCAAACAACGATTAGGATTGTGTTGAACTACATAGCAATGGAAAATCGTATTAAATTAAGAAGAATCATGTGTGAAAGTGACTTTCAATACAAAATAATTTAGATTGATCTCATCGATTGCGCAATCAATATAAGAATCAATTATAACAATACTCCAGAGGTATTTCAAACAGATATGTTTTGTTTGATGTTATATACCTCAGTAAGATTATGCCCTTCATTTTGATTATTATGTTATAGATGGAACAATTTTGTTGTCAAGTGATCATTCTTAATTGTGTAGTTTTTTATTAAGAAGCTGTTAGAAACTCATTAGAGTAACTCGCAATTGTCAAAATCACCAATGCTTTGGTTCGTTACAAATGATTGAATATGCTATTCCCATTAATAACATCGAAATGCTAAGCAATATCATTCAAAGTGAGCTTAATCGAACTGGGAAGTTTTAACAAATTGGAAATTCTCATTAAAATAGCACGTCTCATTTAAATGGCAGGTGTCACTTAAATGGCAAATGTCATTTAAATGAAAAATCTCTCAAAAAATGGCGAGTCGTAAGTTTCATCGAACTGGGAAGTCTCATTAAACTGGCAAGTCGCATTACCTCAAGTCCCATAAAAATGGCGCGTCTTATGAGAATGGTAAGACGCATTAGAATGGTAATTCTCATTAAAATGGCGTCTCATTAAAATGGCAAAAGGCAAGTCTCATTGAACTAGCACGTTCCTTCAAAATTGCAACAATATAACTGCTTTGGGGTCGGATTGTAGCCAATACTTTTGATCGTAATGAAATAAAATATTTGTTTATGAAAATATTAAATAAAAAAGTCTGATTCGTGCGTCGACAGTATCTAAATATAGGATATTTAAGAAAATATGCACGAACCTGATAGTGTATTGCAATTTAAATGAAATGGGAACTAATATGCAAGAAAATAAACAAAAATACATGCAGTAGAAATGACTAATGATGCACAGTGATTCCACAAAAGCAACTATAGAAAATGACACACGCAAAATATTGACAATTTCCCCAGAAATAGTAATGCATGCTATAGTTCACCCAGTAGTGATGTATAATGAATTTTTATTCAAATAGTGAAACCTAATGAGTTTTCACTCAAATAGTGAAACCTGAAGAGTTTTCACTCAAATAGTGAAATATGATGAGTTTTCACTCAGAGAGTAAAATATTGTGACATATGTCTTGCGGAGTAGAACACAAATCTACAAGGTCTTCCCAACCGCCAACGCTTTGTCAAATGTTTGAAGAGCCATCAAGAACGGTCTGTCCTTCCTGGTCTGCCTAACGATACGTAAGATCTCTTATTCTCTGTGGACCCGTTGTTCCGGAAGCCTTGGTTATTCACCATGTGATGAATGTTATCTTCTTCCGGGCTAAAAGTAACCCCGGCAGCAGGAAACGGTAGAATACAACACAAATTAGACCCACGTTCTAAACAAAAACGACAATACGGTGCATATACAGTCTTACATAAATGTGATTCAATTTATTGTGTGTAAGGTTTAAAATTCTTTTTATTTCATTTTTGTTTCACTGTATCTAATCGCAATAAATGCTTTTCTTGCAGTCTGAATTCCTTTCCGGTAATGAGATATATTTATTGTAGGAAAGTTTGTTTGTTCAAGATGAAGATGTATTATATGAGGATTATCACTTAATCCGTCTTTCCCAGGTAACACTGTCAACATGAATGTAAAATTATTGGATAATATCAGAGGAATACATTCATTGAGCGATCACTGTGTGCAAACACCATTTTTGTATGATTGATTCTTAAGTTAGGTGACTGTGCTACAATTAATGTAGTAAGCGACTACATGACAAATCTCGCGAAACTTGAAATGGGTTCTGGAGTTTTAAATGCGCATTTCATATAATTTTTTCAGACAGTCATTCCAACATTTTAATGGAACAAGATGTATTATCCTTTATTTGTTGCCAATATTGTTTGTACTTCATCTGATTGTTGTATCTAATAATTTATTCATCTGAAAACTCAAGAAGTTGATCCTTTTAATACAAATTCTGCAAGATATTCAAGGAAATTTATTCTGGAATTATTCGGCAACAAAGACTTATCCAAGTGAGGAATTATTGTTACTCATACATTGCATCTGACGACATCGCCGTCCATATTTGTATGTCGTCGGGACTCGAACCTGGATTCTTATAGGACTATTTAGTTGTCATTCTTAGGATCACATTTTGGATTATATTCACAGATTGTAAATCTTATTTACCAATTTTTACATTGCTATCAATGGAAATACATTGTTGTTTTCTTTAGATATGCAAAGCTTGTTGGTATTAACTCTTTTCTTTGTTATTGAGTACGAGCCCTTGTCACGTAACAACCGATATACATTATAACTATCACAGCGTCCGTACTTAACCACTACACTCAACATTCACCAGTCACCATTCATCAGTCACCAGCCATTAATCAATCAGTAATCAATCAATCAGCTGAAAATATAATATCCGAATCCGTGTACTAAAAGGACATTCTTATGTATAACAGCCCGTAATGACGTTATGTGCCCTAAACTTGAGTATATTTTTATACAAATAATACTATATGTACCTAATAAAGTTATTAGAATTAATATATTATAAATTAGGACAAAATCTGACAAAAGATTATAAAATTAAACTCATTCTCTTGCTTGTTAAAGATATACATTTACCACATAATTATAGGCATTATTATTATTTATGCTTAATTTAGACAATTAATGTTGTCCAATAGTTTTAACAAATCAATCGATGGTATATTTGTTACTGTTGCATACATGCTACGTACATATAAGTATGTTGTAACCTATTATTAAGCTCGATTTTAGTTATTGTCACAGAGAATGGACTCTAGCGTTCCAACATATTTAAGGCAAAATTATCTAATCGTTAATCTTAGCGATTAGTATAACTCGGGTTATTTATGACATTATTTTAATGTACTATCGTTGTAGTGTTATGAGAATGGGACAAAAATGTAATTTTAACCAAGTGAATAATTTTAAAGAAACAAAAGCTGTAAATATATTCTTTTCCAAATTTATAATTATTAAAATTATTTTTAGAAAGATTTTTCTCTTACAAAATATAAACAATACACTTTAGTAGTAATTCAACAATGCAACAAAAACACGTTTATCCCCCAAAACACATACTTATTCTAAGGCAAAGTTTTCTTTTATAAGTTTTGCAAATGAGTACAGCGTCTAAAACATGCCAGCCTTCACATATATAGATTCATGGCATGTTTATATTCCGCTCTACACTAAATTTGTCATCATGATGAAAATTAGGACCTGAAACGTGATGGCTCCATCATGGGTAAACAAACCGTTTATAAATAAATGCTGTCTGCAAAAAGAAGTGATAAACTGCATTATTTTCCAAATTCGTGTCTCTTGTAAATTAATATATTATTTCTGTTACGAACATGTCTTTTGCGAAAGCAATATTTTCAATTTTCGTTCTAAATATGGAAGACTGCCAGGACGGTTTGATAAATGCTCATTGACATGCAGCCAGATTACTTCCATAATAAAACTCGGAACTAAAATAGTTAATATAAAGCTCGTGTGCGTTTAACCCTTGAGAAACAATTTCTCATGATTACCATTGATTTTAAATACTTTTAACTACCACACTATTGAAAGTTTTATTCTGTTGAAATGAATTATATGCTCTCAGATTTATAGTATGTATTATAAATAGTGCAATATTCTATGAATTTGGGACCAATGTTTCCACTTTGTATGCTGTTGGTAGTGTTACCGTTATTTGAAAGATTGAGAGGCACTGGTAACATCCAAATTTTGTATTGTTTGTATTGACTCACGATGTAGGTTACTTGGCATTGTGCTATATAATATTTGGTTTAATTTTATGGCTATTGATTCTCCTTTCCAAATCATTCTCTAATTTTGTGTCAAATTTTCAAACGTGTTTGCTTTTAGTGACAATTAGTGAAATATTATCGTTAAAATATTAAGTGAAAAGCTAATGCCAATGAATGAAGTTTAGTCTGCTCTCTCTGGCGAACGATCAAGCATCCTCATGTTTCTCCCGTGCAATTAGATCAGTACAATTAGACAAGCAATCAATAGGGTAAGTGGGAAGATTTAATGTCCGTAGATGAATAAAACATGTGGTAACCGTAAACATGAAAGGAAGCTTTCGTTCTTCCTGTTATCATCCCATGATTTATCTGGGAAAGAATTAATTGGAGTGGAGACGTCTGCATACAAGTCCGGTTGGTGAGAATATCCAGATTTGTTAAAATGTAAAGATTGTTTTTTATGTCATGCTATGTTAATGTGAGTAAATTTGTTTGCATCATGTTATGTCGTGACAAGTCACGAAATTGAAATTTGTCAGATATTGACCTTTCTCTATAGAGAATAGATTCAGACAGATTATATCCCCATTACAAATGAAATAAAATAAATTTAACATTCCTTTCCTTCCTTTTAGATTCATGGTTATGATAGTGGGATTTATCGAAAGCCAGGTAGACTTAAATTGATGTTTTGTCTATTCAAAGAACATTGTGCCATAAATCATAACCAAGTTCATTCAGTTGAAGCTTAAAATACTTCTTACGGATATAAAGTCGTCATACAAAAGCAACCAAAGGTGAGCACAGGAAATTTTGTCTTTGGTGCTCTATTGCTTTTGATTGCATCTTTGTCATTACTCTACCAAAACACTCGTCAGCATAAGACACTTAAAAATGGCTAAATAATAATGAACACATTATTGAATTCAAAAAATCATTCCAAAAGTAATAAAGACCCCGATCCGATTCTAAAATGTGTAGATAATGTATGAAAACAGGAGGCTATAGTTTAATTTGGAATTATGTAAACATTTGGAAAATGGATGTTTTCTACATGCAACAGATATTGTCAGTACTTTAATGGCTATTCACATATCTGATCAGTAGTGAGTTCTATACTACCTGCATCTGAAATATACGGTCCATATATGTCCAGTACTGGACCACTTTATCAGCCCCAATATTCCTAGTTTACATTCTACAGGATTTCAGGCACATATACAAGAATCATCACATCACCTTACTTCGGAAACACACAAACACACTTCTACTATTGACTAGTACTAAAACCTCAAGGAGAGCTGAAACTTGGAAACACTCTGTAACAACGTTTCCTAGACTTCCTATTTCTAAAATAGCTTTAGGAAGATGAAACGCTTATCTTTGTAAAGTTTTTTTTTTATAACCTTGCTGAATTCGATTATTACTTAATGTACAGTAGAAAATCAATACTTTATTTGACATTTATTACGGTAATCTCTGATATGTTTTACAGGAAAAGTGGAGCGTGATTGTGGTTTACGAATGTAAAACACAACTATTTTACACTGAAGTACTAACAGGCAGACACACAATAAACATCGATAAGCTAGGACCTAAATTCACCTCCACTTAAGCGCTTAAACTGAACCACAAACAGGCTGAGAGAACAAGCAATGATAGCTTTACTATTACAACATAGTACATGATTTAAAAATCTCATGACGCAACGGTAGAAAAGGAAACGTTCAGTTAGGCCACTTTGTCGATGAATGAATCATGAAAGTAATTGGTCTAATCCATGACGTGCATATTAAGCCGCCTGAAACAGTCACAATAAAGTTTTGAATGAGCGAGAGAGAGAGAGAGAGAGAGAGAGAGAGAGAGAGAGAGAGAGAGAGAGAGAGAGAGAGAGAGAGAGAGAGAGAGATCTAACAACCGTTGATTATTGTAACGATCTGCAAATAGGAAATGTTGCCACACTCCAGGCAACTGGCACATTAGCACGTTCCAGTCTACAGTCACATCTAAACATTCACTGTTGCAACTTACTTTGAATACAACTGAACACAACTGGAACTTGAAACATGTTGGACTTGTGATAAAACGTCAGGGCTATTTGAGATTAATTCAAATATTTGTAGTTATTTATTAAATTTTCCATTTGTATTCTAAAGATATATTTATTTTGTTCAAATTATACAAAACTTTTTCTCTCTTACTTAGTTTGAAACCACAGAATCATAGCAAGCACAACATGTGGTTAACTGAAGCGTGAAAGACTAGACTTTTAGCACCACACGTAGTTATCCACCGCCTGATGCTACGAAAGACGTATACCTAAAAAGAAGTGCAGCTTAGCACATCCCATCAAGTTTCTAAATATACGCTAAGTCTATTGCATGTATTACATACCAATAGTACTGAATGCATATATGTGTTTTATAGGAGTTTGTGGAAGATGAAAAGACAAAGAATCAACTAACTGGAAATTCTCCAGTGAAGATGAAAGCAAATTATAGATTTATGAAAGCAATAAAGATAAAAAAACAGATTTTGAGAACACGATATCAACACAAGCAATTACATATGTCTACCTATAATTTCTTTCAATATGAATTCCAAATAGCAATTTGGGATCTCACTATTTATTAATAACTTGTAAGGTTATAATGATCACATTTTCAAAGTTATAAGTGGCCCGTATGATGTGGAACAAATCTACATTATTAGAGATGAAAAATACATTTGATACAGCAAAGGTTTTACGGTCGATATAACCATAAAAGATAGCAAGGAGTAACTAATACAAAAAATGCTAAATATTAGGATATATTCATGATCTTTTGGAAAGTCATTTCAAGATCTGGTATTATTTAAATGATGAGAATTTGATGAAGACCATAAAGCTTATATATGGTATAAAATCGACATTTTCCAGGAAAGACATTTACCCGTTCTCACTGCTTGGATAGCATCGATGGATTCAAAGAAGCATTTATACCACTCAAAGAAAAGTTTTGTTCCAGTCTAATAGACTCCAGCCAATCACATAATGATTACCAGGTTGCACGCAATATCATTTCAAACATCGGACTGTACAGCCTTCTTACCAATCACTTCCAGTACATGAAAAATACAAATCTGACATTTAAAATGTACATGAATTTATGTAATATGCTGTATAAACTTGACGCAGCGCACAATTGCATGATGTCAGCGTAACGATATAACGTTTATGACTTAACCTGTGACAAATTAAGTTATGGTATTGATGATTAAGTTTGCAATTAAGGGTGATATTAGCATCATTCTTCATATTCAAAACAAATATCGAATATGTTTAATACAAAAACGTGTGCCTGCTGAACAAGATTTATAATTGTAGTTGTATCCACCAATCATTATCACATTTCTCGACGCATTGATGTTCTTGCAGAATTTGTCCTGTTTCCAAACCATTAGTAGAACAGCTTGTTTATCGCTTAAACATACCGTTTTGTCAGTTCATCTTCTTCATAAAATTCGATGTGTAGACACATTTGGGAATCCATCAAAATACGGTCAAAATCTGTGAAGTTGCATTGGTTTAACCACAAAGCTTACAGTAAATGCATTATTATGCTTATCGCTTTCAAAAGCGACTATTTCTTAGTAGCTCATTTGAGGTGAATTTATTGCGAGACACTCGTATTCATTCGCCATTTACCATTGTTTGATTGGGACACTCGCAACTCCGGAAAAAGAATAAGTAAACTCAACTTACTAATACCAGTTTTCGGTAAGGAAAAGTTAACTTTACCTAACATTTTTATATAATTGTACTTAAAATAAGTGATTAAAACCAATTCATCTTCCTGAAAAATCCATGCTTGCAAAACCTTCTATCACCACCGAGATATTGCTGGTTTTTAAAAGTTCATGGATCACTTCAAAAGTCACTTGGTCCAAGATCAAAACGCACTTTACGTTTATTCTCTCTCGTAATGGCGTCACACAAGAAGCATTCGCATTTATGTATTTTTCATTCACGGATAGTACATTTTAAAATGTTTTCCAAATCATAGCATTGACTTCCATTTCTACTATTGAAGCAACCGTAGCAAATTTTGTTGGATTTAAATCCTGCAGAAGAGCAAAACGATATAGAAGAAAAATATCTGTTAGCATTAAAACCTAGTCGTGCCCGAAACTTCTGTTCATCGATTATAAAATGTATGGCCTTGATTGTGTACAATACAGGCTTCTCGTCAAAACCTCCTCAATGTTTAACTCATTATACTTTGCTCGATTGCTTTTGTACTATGTTTCAAATCGGTTACCAGAAGTGAAAATGTTGTAGTCATTTAACTTTAACAGATCATCATATAAGTAGGATATCGGTATGTCATTTACGTTATCTTCATTTTGCTTACAAATGCATTGTCGGAATCACCTTTACCTTTAATTTCAGACGACACGAAAACACTACCTGGTGCAATTAATGGTAGGGGCTTATCTTAGTTGTACAAATTACATAATTGCCCTTATTAAATGCTGCTTGTTGTGCGAGTAGTACAAATATGGTGTTGACTGAGGGATATAACTTTATGATACCTAGTCCAGCATATTGGGGAGTTTTGTATCTGTCGTACGTCAAAATCTTTGGAAGTAATGTTCTTAAGATCCGAAAGTTCTTTTCCAGGATTTTCACAAAAACAAAATCCCACAACAAAACACTCCGGAATCAATTTAATGATGTCTACCTTAGTTCTCATGGGTAAAAGTCTTATCCAGGTGGTTCAGGTACATGGTGGGTAACCTTTGTTCTCTGACCTGTTTTATTTAAATAGACACGTATATTGATTTTGTTTAATTAATGTTTTCAGTTGCTGAGTATTCAACGAATTATTTCTAGTGTGCACTATCTTCTTCATGAAATCCATGTGGTCAAAAAGGATATAATCTTTTAAATATTTTATAACATTTAAAAGATGAATATAATTGCTTCCAAACAATAATCTTGACCATATAGATGCTCCACATAAAGAGATTCCCATTTGGAAATGATCATATATGCAAAGTTCTGATGGTGTACCTCTTATCCTCCACATAAAGAGATTCCCATTTGGAAATAATCATGTATGCAAATTTCTGATGGTGTACCTCTAATCCTCCATATAAATTAATATGTATAAGAGTGGGAGATGTGTCTGTTTCTCTTTCTCTCTTTCTCTCTCTCTCTCTCTCTCGTTCTCTCTCTCTCTATCTGTGTGTGTGCGATATCGTAAATGTATGCTTACAAACTTGTATGCAGTGTTATTTTCAGATTTTAAAGACTTTATCATGGGATTCACATATCCATTTGACAGTGCTTTTCCATGGGAATATTCACATGGTTTTTTGTAATTTTCATGGCGTTATTTTAGAGATGAAAGATTGTAAAATAAATATTTTGCTTGATATTCATAAAAAAGAATGATTAGTATATACCGTTATTTCTGTAGAACATTTATATTAGTTCCAATATTTCTTGTAATTGCCATCCGGTTATAGTTTACTTTCTTTATTAATTTGGTATTTGTATTTAATTTACAATTGATTAATTCTCTCTCCTCCCATTTTAATAATCTTTACACTCATTTATGTGTTCAATTCGTCTTTATTTCCTCTCTATTTGCGTGTATTTACTGTGCACTTTGTCCATTGTTCTACTGGATATAAGTATACTTTTGTTTATTGGCGATTGTACAATTTATCGTAATTCTAGTATGGATTAATCGATTTTCAGGTTGAATGTGTTTGTAGATACTGTAAACGTCTTGTCTCTTTAGCCCCTTCATTGTTTCGTCTATTCTGCCCTTATTGCCTGTCTCTAGATTTATGTTATTGTCCTCTTCCAGACCAACTCTCTCCTTATGATCTGCTGTGTCAGCTTGTAATTAGTTGCACAATGTGCTGAATGTAACATATATTGTTTCTTGAATTATATAATTTAAATCTGTCATTGATATATCGTTGGCTGCTTATATTACATCAGAACACTTTAGTTTGAACTATGTATGTTTTTATTACTTTTATATTTATTTGTTATCTCGGATAAATCGCTTTAATTGTCTGTATCATTTTGCTCCGGCCAAAAATTTGTCTGTTAAATTAATTCATTGTCATTCTAATTTGTCATTGTTCCGTTTGATATTTTTATAAAAGTCCATGAAAATCTTTACCATCTGAGACTGTAGAGTGCCAAAGATTTTATATTCTATTTCACTATGATGCCCTTCATTGGAGCTATTTCACGGATTATCGTCTTATGAGTGACTGCAAATGATGCATCAGCTTAGGTAAATCATCTCTCTTTCGCTTTCTGTCATGTTTGTCAGACACTTGTTTAATTTCTCTTTGACCAGATCTCGAACTTGTCAAATAATTTACTTTATTAAGTGTGTTTTTGTGACTGTGGTACCTTGACAGGTTATTTATTGATTTATTCAGACTTATTTAATTTAGTGCATGTTTTCCGTCAACGATTTGATGTCTTTCAAAATTGTTGTCATTAATATAGTCATATCTTGTTTTCAGTTCTATTAATTATACTTTCTTAATTCTTGGGGAGTATAAAAAGTAAGTTTGATGTAGAAGTCATGCATCAACCTTTTATATAATTATGTGTTCCTTGATGCTTACTATAATATAATTAGTGTGTAGTGTTACAACAGTTAATTGGTAAGGATTACGTTAACTGGGACATGATCCTTGTCAAAATATAAGTTTCTTTTAAACACCTAATTTCCATCTGTGTTAAAAGTCAGCAATATTCATCTCTTGTTTTGATGCGCATTATGATACGTATAGTTTATGTACTAATCATTATACGAAATAAATGTTAATAATTACAGGTCATGTAATGGACATTATAGGAACTAAATGTTGATAATTACAGTTCATGTAATAGACATCGTACGAACTAAATGTTGACAATTAAAGTTAATGTAATTAACAATATACGAACTAAATGTTAATAATTACATTTCATGTAATGGACATTACACGAACTAAATGTTAATAATTACATTTCATGTAATGGACATTATACGAACTAAATGTTAATAATTACAGTTCATGTAATAGACATTATACGAACTAAATGTTAATAATTATAGTTCATGTAATATAAATTATACGATTTAAATGTTTATAATTACAGTTCATGTGGTAGATAATATACGAACTAAATGTTAATAATTACAGTTCATGTAATATAAATTATATGAACTAAATGTTGCAATGAAACACGTTATTAACAGGTATAGACGCAGGCAAAATTAAAAAAAAATGATTATAGTAATTCGCTTATGCTTTTCGCTTTTCTTTTCGGCCAGGAAAATTTAAAACTGGTTTGGGTTTATATAAACGATAGGCACATATCTATCTGATTTAGAAACTACATGTATAGATCTCTTGCTATGTGGATATATTAATTATTGTTCATTTAGATTCTATAATTATTGCTGTGATTCTTACCTTTGAGTTGTTATTAAAATGTTCAACAAACTAGCTTCTTTTTTGTAAACTATATCTTTCTGTTCATTTTCATGTGCATTTCGAGATTGTATTAACCAGCTGGAATCAAAATAGCCCTAGCTCATTTTTATCATCAATGACGTGTAACGACACTTTGCTCTGAAATTAAGCAACATACGAAGAAAACAAAAATTAAAACCGAAACAAAACATAAAACACACACACATCAAGTTTAGTAAAATTAAACAAATAATTTATTTCCAAAGAATACAAAATTTACTCTTGTTAGTAACTTGCAGTATTGTGAATTAATTCCCTTTTAGTTATGCAAGTTCTATCACAAGTTCAGAAGTATACAGTGCTAGGATTTAATACCATTCCATGAATGTGCTAACGTACTATTAGTTTTGAGTCTGCCGATGTTCCAATGGTATTCAAGCTTTACTACTATAAGTTAGACATCTTCGAGTAAATGTATAATTATCTCAAAATAGTGTTTTAGTCCAAACATTTAATGAGTTCTTTGTAATTCCAACGAATAATTAAGATAAATGATATCTCTCAATTTATACATGAACACAACTATAAAGATGTTATTTAGATAGGAATAACTAGTTGTGTACTTCCTGTTCGTTTTATACAGCCTGTCCATTGACTTATGACACAGCACAATGCCTTGGACCTAAGTTGCTTTCTGTAGAGTTTTCCATCAAATTGGTGAACAAGGTATGGTCGGTTTATTTACATCTTAGAATAAGGCTTGATAAGGGGAACAATTTGTTTTCAAGGGAAAAACAATATTCAGAACTTAAATCAAAATAAAATGTTTCATACAAACAACTGTTATTATAAAATATTATTTCCAGTTATGGACAAAACTTAGCTATGTAATATGCTGCTTAGAAAACTTTGCCATAATTTGTAGTAATGAACAAATTTTACATACACAGTACAGATATGACTGATAGAGGTAGATAATATTTATTTGATTTCATCCGACATGATGTAATGCTGAATGATACAATCTGCTTGCATCAGCGTGGATAGTCTACCAGGTAAGTCATCTTTTGGATTAGTAAAATGCATTCCATTTTCAGGAGGCGGTGACTCACTTGTCATTTGAGAAGCGTGGCTTGGCTCCCCATTATATTACGCACTTTCTTTGAATTATTTCCTTCCAATATGAAATATAATGACAGTCATGTAAATTGCCATACACCTGTTGCTGATGGCGAGCCAGCGTTAAACATCATTAACTTTCTCAGTATATGAACAGTGATAGCAGTGCTTAATGTAGCATTGTAAACTGCCTTGATAACACTTCTACATTCGCCCAATATATTGTTATTTATGCAGGGAAGTAATAAATGTTACTTATCTTTACAATAGACATAAATTTCTGCAACAATAGATGTCTAAGTTTAACATCGATTTGTCATGCGTCATTTACATTTTCTGATGAAAATGTACGTGATGCTAGGCAGTTAATTGCGTAACAGACACTGTAAATGGTGTTATTAACTTTGTAATTTCTTCAGTCTCCATTGTTATTGTAGACCAGCTTTAAACCTTTATTTATTAAAATAAGGTTGCATGCACCTGTGATAACAAATTACATGTTAAAAAAGTTGATATTGTGTCTGCTCCGTTCGACTTGCTACTAGTTACTACCTGTAAACTTTAATCAAATGCATAATAAACTTAAATTATGTCTGGTTTTGAGTTGTACAAAAAGATGCTATTATCTAGTTTATGTCTATCGTTGACTTATTAGTTCCATATCATTCATCTCTTTGTTGACGTATTTAAGCAAACCTTGCAATCAACATTACAAGGTTGCCAAGAAATCTACTCCACCACATATAAGATTGGGATAGTTACATTTATGTGGTGTTATTACATTTTAAGTGCAGTTCCTGCAAACCTTTTGTTTAAATGGAATGTTCAGCTTTTGCTTTCCGATATTGCAAGCAACTTTCCTTTAATGTGGTTCTTTTGTGTTTTGTTAATAAGCTTTCTCTTGTTGACTGTCAATATTGTTTTCCTCCTGTTTTTCTCTTGCTCAACGTTTATTTATTTTGAAATAAAATTTGGGAAAAAGGATGAATACGATTTTAAGATAAACCCAAGAGTAATGGCAGGTATTTTACCAGTGTAGGTAATTAAATTACTTTGAAAGAGAACTTAATAAATAAAAAGATCTTTTTCTAAATGAAGTCCTGCCAGTTAAAAATAGGAAACGTTTCCCGAGTGTTATAAAATAGCAGTCATTGCAAACCTTGATAAATCTTTGATTAAATGTCAAGTTAGCAAGAGACATTAAAACAGAAAACACAATTCAACAGATGGCAGTTAGAGAGAATGAGCACAGTACAATAAAACTGAGACATGAAGCCAAAAGCACTATGCCGAGTTCTTTATACACAGCTACCACAATGCAGCAAAAACGTAAATCCAAGCTCTAAAAGCAAATATGAGATATAACTTTGAAGATCCTACGAAAGCCATTATTTGCGATTCACAAATTATGACTGAACAATATTAACCTGAATGATTAATTTGTTACAAACCTCGCGTTATTCATTTCTGTTGTACATTTGAATGATCAAGACATCTTCAGAAGAGGCAATATTGCTATTAATGAAATATGTTCGTGTCACAATAGTATGGATATATGAAACAATGGAATGTGTATGAGACGATATAATAACGAATTAAATTACACTGTAAATTTGATTTAGTTAAATCTTGGAATTTATTCTCACTCATATTTCTCATATTGCTATTTTTGTTAGTGATTTATGAATATAATTTCCCTAACTTATATCTGCAGTGGAGTTTGGAGAATTTAATAATATAATGCTATGAACTTTACTTTAGAGTTGAATAATTTCTGTACCTTTGGTAAATAACAGCCAGTGGCATTCTAACATTGGATAAATTTAAATAGCTTGATTGAGTTGGTTAAATTAGCAATTATTCCATTACCCTGGTTGAGAATGTAAATTATGAGCAAACATCTGTATTGTTGAATGGAATACTCTATATAGTGATAGGGTTACAACACCCAAACACAAGACAAAATGTAATGTAAATTTCTATATAATCTAATTCTTGAAGTATCGATGATTCAATAGCGTCTCCCTCCCTCCCTCCCTCTCTCTCTCTCTCTCTCTCTCTCTCTCTCTCTCTCTCTCTCTCTCTCTCTCTCTCTCTCTGATAAACTGGTCAACTAGTCGTTGTTTGACCAAAAGATAATAAAACTTGGAAAACCAGGACACGCTTTGACATAAGCTACAAGAGATGAATTATACATACGGAAAGCACTTGAGCTGCAGGTACAATATGCAGAGGATATCATCCATTTATTAGTAACGTAAAAAAATAAATCAGTTATTTAATGAATATGTTGTTTATAAATAATATATTGTCTTTTGCTAATCAACCTTAGTATTTTTTATCCAAAATGGCAATGGAGCTGAACATATGTAATCACGACATTAAGGTACCTACTCATCTAACCGAATATTTTCTTTGAATACAGTTACGCTACTTGCCGTATCAATGGATGGTTATTTACTTTATATTTATGGTAAGGGTGCAGCAAAGGAAATCACAGATGCCCCGTAAAGTATATAATAAACAGTTGACTGTGATTATATACATCGAAGACCATCAATAAGCAAGCGTTTATTTTATATTTGTTATTTTTTCAGTGTTGCATTTTTAAGAATGTATAAATTCCACATACGTTCTTAGAGCTGTCTTAATAGTACGATATTATTTGCTAGTTTCAGCAGAAAAATATGGCGGAGGTGGACGAGCATCTTATCTATGAAATTTAGTACCTAATAAAATCATGCAATATAATGGAGTCTGCGATTTTGGAAGGGGGCATGGGCTATTTAACTGTGTGGTGTTTATAATTTTTAATGTAGTTTTTCAGTCATATCGCTACGATGTCTGCAGTGTGGCATTTTATAGTGATGTCTAGCACTGGGACATCATGATGCAGACATTTAGCATGATATACCACCCAGTTACATTATCCTGACACAAGGCCAACCAGTCCTAACACTAACCTCTTAATGCTGAGCGTCAAGCGAGGCAGCTGTTAGTACCATTTTTGTAAGTCTTTGGTGTAACTCGACCGGAGATAGAACCCACGACCTCCCGCATCCGAGGCGGACGCTCTAACCACTCGGCCACCGGAGCGGGCTATTTAATAGTTGAGAATATTGTCAAGTAATAAGCTGATAAATACGCCCCAAAATTGACGGGTCTTTCAATAGTTGATAGCTTAGGATATTGTTATAGATTATTATTTTAAATTAATACCTGACCCCTTTGATTCCATTATTTCTGCAAGGTCGACATTTCACGCTTAAACGTTACACTATTTAAATTAAAACTCTTGGTCATAAGCTGTAATACACTGTTGACGTACATGAAAGAATCACACATAACGTTCTAATACATACACACTGTTTGTTTTTCAATTATGTTTATGTCATTGCTATTTAGGTATTTTAAATTGTCTTTTGCTGGCTAGCACTCTGTCAGAGTGATACAAAACGCGCACTCCAACACTAATGAAACTCTCCTTTCTGAGCGTGTATGAGTTTGCTTTTGTAATGAATCCCTAAATTAGCATGAAACATATAGCATAAGGTTTCACTGGGTGATTTTGTTTGTGACTTAATGAAGACTCTTCTATGAATTGAACATTAATGTAGGGTCTATCCAGCATCCACTTACTTCCATTACGTAAGGCTAAACGGACTGAAAAAGTAACACGTACTGCATGCAACGAAAATGAAAAGGAAGTGCTTAATACTTGATGTACATACTTAACTTGACAAGACCTAATCTACAAAATAGTCAAATATAGTCAGATTAGCATAGCATTACTTGAACAAATTGTACACCTACTCTGGGTACCCTATCCATCACCAAATTTTAACATGTATCCTTATCATTGCTCTCCAAGCACTTCCTCTCTACATTAATCATCAAGTAATCATATGCTAGTAGAACGATCTTTAACGTGAACCTCAAACTCAGAATTGTTCATATACGGAACGACACTTAGCTGCCCAGACGTACTACCACATGGATTCATTGATTTGTGCTACAGCATTTGGCATGATAACGGACCATTATAGTCTGGTAATTCTATTTAATTAGTGAATCATTTAACTTTACATTTTGTGAGCCGGTAGGATTTATAATATCGATTTAATTAAGAAGGCAGGTAACGTCTTTCATATCTCTACTTATAACTTTCTACATGATGTATTGTTCCCGTAAATTAAAACACTACACACTAATTATCTTATAGTAAGCATCAAAGAACACATAATTATATAAAAGTTAGATGTATGACTTCTACATCAAAATTACTTTTTATTCTCCCCAAGAATTAAATATATGTTAATGCTTCTTTACTGAAATAGAGTACTGTTTCTTGTTAAGGTGGTCCTTATATGAAAAAGCAAGAACACATAGATTTATCCAGACACACTTCAGCATTGAATTTATCGTTGAAAATAATGTTCATGCATAACATAACGTAGAAAAGAACTATATAAATAGAGCACACTAAAGTAATTGTCTAACGTCTTTGGCTTGTTTGCACTGAAATGCACCACCTACGATCCGTAGTTAATATAATATTGTTTGCCCTTAAACGACATCCAAGTGCACGAGAATCTGAACAGCGCTAATGGAAATAAAACATAACTTCTCTGGTGTTTATGTAAATGAGAACTTTATGTATTTTGTTAAAATATTCTAAATTAGTTAGTTCCTTCGGAATAATAAGATTAGAATGCAACCAACAAGTGTATTATTCATTTGTAAACTTGGTTTGATCATTATACTCTAGACCTTACTGATGAAATAAAGGATTATTTCTGAGAAGGCTGATATTATTGATCAGCAAAAAAATTTTTATAGATTTTTATTGATAAAACTAAACGTAAGGTACGAACGCAAAATATTGCACCTACCAAGTATCATTTAAAAAAGAAGAAAACTTACAAGTTGACGTTTTTTATTATTGGCAGAGATTTTGGGACAATTTCTTTGGTTTAAGTATATGTAGATTGACATTGGTGCCTAACATATACTAGTTTGCTTTACAGTAGTACAGTAGGGATATTTGGCATTTCCACTCGCTTTCAATAGCGAACATATTATTCACACCCTGCACGTATTGCATGAAGGCACTATTTAAATTTAGCAAGTGGATACACTGTTTCTCATATAATTTATGAATTTTGGATCAATAGTTTGCATATTAAATTATACTGAATATAAATGTGGATTGATGCTTACCTGGCATTGAATAGTTTAAGATAAAATCGTCATTATTCTGTGTGGTTATTAAATTGACGAGTTTTGTATGTGTCCTTAAAACAAACAATCTGTAACTGATCTTACTCAATAGACAGATAATTTCATCAAGAATTTCCTTATCGACAGACGCGGTGAGCTTTTCTTCGTTAACAAAATAATAATTAGACTATTGTATCCAGAAGGTATGTTTCCCTCCTTTGTTTAAACAGAACATAGACGAATACTCACTGTCTTTGGAGGCTACAGTCTATGGCCGCTAGCAAGTCATTTCAATTGACTGGAAGCTAACGCTAGATTTTTCCATCCATGTCATTTGTCATTACCTTCCTCTTAATAAAGTTTGGTCGCCGTTACAATGGCTTTCTACCAGATAAAGTCTCTTGATATGAACCGGAAGAGGTCAATTATCATTTGTTGTTCTGTACCTAGATCGTTATTGAAAAAATGTATCATTCATTCTCATCCTAACTACACTGATAGTGCAATTTAATAATAATGAAGAAGTCATTTTCATACATTTGTTCCCAATTATTTCCCTTCCTGTTAATAAATGTGATATATACTTGTCCGTAATTTCAGAACCCTGCACATAGATAACGACAGAGAGAAATCATTTCCTATCAGAGAGAGAGAGAAACATAACCCAAAACATACATCATAACTACTCATACATTCCACATAACCCTCACATGCAGTTTAATGACATATCAATCATTTTACATTTGTTCCTTCCAGCTGTGAGTTGTAAAAACTTATAATTAAAACGTTTCAAAACACTCCATCAAAACATTGTTATTAGCATCAGTGATTGGGGTATCCGTGGAAAAACTTTCACAAAATCTCACATGTACAAAATGTGTAGAGAGCGCACTAAATATTAAGTAGTGCTTTGTCATGAATAACTGTTTAGAAGGATTTATATTTATATATCCCATACTCTAAAACAATATATAAATGATTCCCATTGTCCTTTCTTGAGGATAGGTGTACGTCAATTTATCATCATAACCTAGAATGTTTCGACAAAATCACACCATGGAAATCATCTATACATATAAGAATTGTTGATTTTCAATTTTAGGCATGTGGTGTTTGCTTGCTTCTAATTTATAAAGGAGAAAATATTTTTGTAAATGCACATAAAGGTAAACTTCGATATATAAATCACCATATCTGAATGTAATTATTGATATCTGCGCAATGTTTTTAATGGTCTAAATAATTTAATTTGTTTAGCTACATTTTTCATATAACATATTTTTCTACATATCACAATATACATGGAATTGATACTAAGTTAATATAATCAC